>JBBYHO010504501.1:0-72231 GCA_038382025.1 Adansonia gregorii | reverse complement strand
TGAGTTTGCTTCTTCTTTCCCTTTTCTTTGATTGTTTATTTTCATTCACTAAATCACACTCCAAAAGTTTATTGTTTAGATTTCTCAACTTTGTCTACCAAAATTTTAATTTATCAAAATTTTGTGAAATCAATTCACTCCCCTCTTGATTTCATTCACCACCTAAAGGTCTAACAGAGGATAATAAAAACTTTTATTTTTTTTTTGATTCTCTAGTAGGATATGAAAGATTTCTTTGGTTTTCAAAAATATTAAAAACCCAACTTTCTCTAACAAAATAATAAATTTAAGAATTTGGAAAATTTTAAAATACAAGAACCATAATTAAATATCAAAATGGAAATCGAATAAAAATCCAAATTTAGGTTAACTCATAACAAATAAGGTATCAATTTTCAGGCATCATGAGAGGGATCAATCCTTACTCATGATTATAACTTACTTTCAGACCCTTTTATGTGATCTTTGGTATTTTCACAAATCTTAGTTTTTTTTGTGGGTTTCATAACCCTCAAAACACAAACTCTAATAGGTGATCAATCTCACCTAGTCAAAATAGATTGGTGGTGACTCCAAGATAAATGGTCATTTTGTAATGACTATATAGGGTTAAGTCGAGTGAGAGATTCATCTCAATAACTTAGTCCATAAGCACAAAAAAAAAGAAATAATGATAATGATAAGGACCCTAAAATAAAAAATAAAAAATAATTATATAAAGAGATATATAGGAAATAAGGGTATAGCTATCTTTTAAGTTTGGTTGGTTAGGATTCACATATGGCTGATGTTGTGACAGCTTGGTGACTCCACTAGGGATGGGTTAGATAGTCAAGCCTAAAATTAATTACGTGTTAATTAAATTTTGATTGATTCATTTCAAAATATTTAATTATGATTCTTAGCATTTCCAACAAAAACATTTTTATTTTATTTTGCACTAACCCATTTTTATGTTTGCTTTGTGTTTTGTGGATTTAGGATAGGATTTTATTTTTAATGTTATATCATAAAAAGGTTTGTTTATCCTTTTGCACACACTGAACATGTGCAACAGTTTTTCATTCAAACCTCTAGAAGGGACATAGGTGACCTATTAATTTAGAAAAAGGTGAAGTAGCTTTGCCTTTTGAGGTGTAGCATCTATTTGGGCTACTGAAAAGCTTAATGGGTGTAAATTCCTACGCCTGCTTTAGGTGTTAGCCTCGTTACGGGCATGGAAGATGCTCCCACTTGAGTTGAATCCTTTTTTACATAAACTCACGATAGTTAAGGATAAGGTGCAACGGTAGTCTGTTTTAAGCTTAGGGAGCAATTCAAGAACCTATTTAGAGGTCTGACCTAAACCTAATATAGTGAACGTTGCTATAGACATATAAATTCGTCCGGGCTATCTGTCCCCAAAAGTCCTAAATATCCAAAAAAAATGTAATGGTTACTCTGGTGGAGGTCAACTTCCACAAGAGGGGTTTCACATTTTTGTAATTTTAATTAGTCATATGTAAATAACTATATATGCATATAATTAAAAAAATTTATTTTTTGGGTATAAACGTCAAATCCATAAAGGAAAAATTTTTGTTTCTGAACAAGTTCTTAACAAATTTTGGAAATTACTTCTGCGGATGATCTCATAGCCATTTTTTCGATTTTTAAGAATTTTTTGAGATTTTTTTGAAAAAACTTGAGAAATTGATGGTCGGATATTTTTATCAACACCAGTGTGGTTTTATGCCAATTCTCACCCCGAAAAATCATAAATATTCATGAAAAAAATATTTGTCGACATTTTCTACCATGAAGTGTCAAATTGTAAATTTTATAAATTAATTTTAAATTTTGTAGTATAACGAGTATCATGCTCATAAATTTTACTTTTGGTTCTTCTTGATGTATTTTTAGAAATTTTACAAGCTCATTTTCTTCATTTTGGAAATTAATGTTAAATAATATGTGGTCTTGAATTTGTTTTACTTTAGTGTCAACGAAATTTCGTAATTTTTCTCGGTATTAAAATACGAGTTTTTCTTTACTCATAAAACTTTCGATGGAATCCTCTCGAGTGCCAAACATCAAAATTCATCCAAAATTATTGTTTGTTTTACATTAAATTATTTTTAGAAAATTCATTTATTTTCCTAATTTTTGAATTTTTTTGAAATTTTTTTTGTTTTCAAAATACGGAGTTTTCTATTCCATAAATGTTTTTAGGGTGATTTGTCTTTGTCTATAATTTTTAAAATTCACTAAATATTATTATTTGATTTACCTTAATTCAATTTTCAAAAATTCATTCATTGCCATGAGTTTTGAATTTTTTTCTTAAAATTCTCTTGTTTTGAAATACAGAGTTTTTACTCCAAAAATATTTTTGGGTGATTTTTCTTGGTCTATGATTTTTAAAATTCATAAAATATTATTATTTGATCCAAATTAATTCAGTTTTCAAAATTTCATTCATTTTCATTCATTTTGAGTTTTTTTCTTGAAATTTCACTATTTTTAAAATACGGAGTTTTCTACTCTATAAATGGTTTTGAAGTGATTTTTCTTAGTTTATGATTTTTAAAATTCATCAAATATTATTATTTGATTCACCTTAATCTACTTCTCAAAAATTCATTCATTTCCATGACTTTTGATTTTTTCCTTGAAATTCTCCCGTTTCTGAAAAATTGAGTTTTTTATTCTATAAATATTTTCGGGGAAATTTTCTTTGATTTAAATTTTTTAAAATCCATCTAATATTTTCATTTAACTCCTATTAAATCAGTTTTGAAAAATTCAATTTATTTTATGAATTTTAAAATTTTTCTTATTACCGAAATACAGAGTTTCTACTTCATAAATTTCTTCAGTAGGATTTTTCGTATTCATAATTTTTTAAAAAATTCTTTAAATATTATTTTTTAGTCTATATTAATTCAGTTTGTAAAAAATCAATTTATTTTATGAGTTTTGAGTTTTTTTTCATATTTGGCAATTTTTTCTCGATAAAGGTTTTTCTCATAAAATTTTATGAGTTTGCTATTTTAAATTTTTTTTGTACATAAAAAATTTATTTTTAGTATTAAATTGAATTAAATTGATCATTTGAAATTTTATTAAAAAAATAATTTTTAATTTTTACAATTTAATCTTTTAATTAATTTTTACAGTATAATTTTACATATTATTTCAAATATCAATCAAAATATATTTAGAAATCAATAATGTTATGCATGACATCACTCTAAAATGACAAGGGTATGGGCTTATGACACACATTTATTAGTTCTAACCTAACAAGCAAACTTAACAACAAAAAAAATTAAAATATAATAAAATAATAAAAGAAAATCCTATTGACAATGGCATGAAAGCTTTTAGCCAAGGAGGATTTTCATCCTCCTTGGCCGAATCCTCCCCTATAAATAGGAGGATGTTATTTCATAGGTTTTTTAGGGGAGAGTTTTTAGGAAGGAAAAAAAGAGTTGAAAAAAATACTTGAAAAAAAAGATTTCAAAGCTTTGTTAAGGTAAATCTCTACTTTAATCTTTGAATTTTTGTTTGTTTGATACATTTTTTTTCTCTTTGGTGAGCCAAAAATGTGCTTAAGTTCATGGATTTTTTTATCCATTTTGAAAGACCAAGCATAATGGCCATGAACTAATTTCTTTGATTTTTATTCTATTTTTTCTTTTTTTCTTTTTAATAAATTATTTTTCTTCGTGAATCATGTTAATGTTGATATGATCTTGGTTTTGGTGTTGCGTTTGTCATATATATGTTCATATATATTTTATTTCTTTTAGTATTTTCTTGTTATTATGGTGTATTATTTTTGTAATTTTATCATATAAGGGTGCTAATTTATGTTAAATGAAATGTGAATATGTGATTATTGAGTTTAGAAAAGATGGTTGGTAGGTTGTTTAGGTGTTGGCCGAAATTCATGCTTGTATATGTTTTTTAGGGTCATTTTGTAAATATAAAAAGTTTAAAGGCTAATTCGTAAAAAAATAATAATAATAAAAAAAATTTTCTAGACCTATATGTTTGGCTGAATCTTAATGATTATTTTTGCCATGTTTTGTTACTGATTCCAAGCTGATTGCCTGCTTTAATGATGTGTTTTTATGATGGTTTTGGTTAATTAGGGATTAAATTGCAGATGTCTAAAAGTTTAGGGACTAGTTTGCAAATGATAGAAATTTTTTGTTTTATGTTCAAAGGATTTGACCATAAGCTTCATGGATAACTTGGAAACTGATTTTGGGTATTTCATACCATCCCTTAGGTATTCTTCACACTTTAGGGGGTATTTTGTAATTTCGTAAAGTTTAGGGGCTAGTTAGCAAAAATGAAAAATTTTTGTTTGTTGGTCAAAGGTGTTTGACTGAACCTTCTCGTGGATGTTCTTCATGATTTACATGCTAATTTTTACTTGATTAATTATATTTTGTGATGATTTAGGTTATTATTTTTACTTAGGTATCTAAGTGTAAAATCAAGAAAGTTCATGGACCTTTGGGGAAATTTAGTATTTTTAGGCCAAGATGGTTATCTTTAGCATGAAATCATCCATTTAGATTATTTTTAATATTTTTAGCATCCATCCGTCCTCTAGTGAGGTGCTAAAAATATAAAAACCTTTCATATTCTTTTGGTTCTCCGTTAGGGTATGAAATGTAATTTTTGAAACTTTAGTGACCCATTAGCAATTTTCATACTTTAGGTCATCTAAATTGCCCATTTAGAGTAAGAATCATCATTACTTTTCTTTTCGAGTCCATTAGGGGTACCGGTATAATTTCATGTCAAAGGTATACTCCAGGGCATTTTTATAATTTTTCTCATCGGAATGCTTTTATGTCAATGGTGAAAGTTTAAGGTTCCTTTAGCCTTTTAAGGTTATTTTTAAGTCCATTAAGGGTACCAAAATACTTTCATGTCGAAGGTATACTCAAGGGGTATTTTTGTAATTTTTTTACCAGGATACTTTTATGCCAATGGTGAAAGTTTAAAGTTCCTTTAGCCTTTCAAGGTTATTTTTGAGTCCATTCGGGGTACCGGGATATTTTCATGTCGAAGGTATATTTTAAGGGCATTTTTGTAATTTTTTTTCACCTGGATGCTTTTATACCAAAGGTGAAAGTTTAAGGTTCTTTTAACCTTTTAAAGTCATTTTTAAGTCCATTAAGGATGTTAGGATACTTTCATGTCGAAGGTATACCTCAAGGGCAGCTTCATAATTTTTCTTATTGAGTGCCTTAGTGTCGATGGTAAGCCTTAGAATATTTTAATTTTCCTTAGAACCAAATCTTAAGTAGTCAGCGGGTGCCTTAGTGTCGATAGTAAGCTTTAGGAATATTTTAATTTTCCTTAGAACCCGATCTTGAGTAGTTACCGGGTGCCTTAGTGTCGATAGTAAGCCTTAGGAATATTTTAATTTTCCTTAGAATCAGACCCTAAGTAGTTACTGGGTGCATTAGTGTCGAGAACCCGACCCTAAGTAGTTACCGGGTGCCTTAATGTCGATGGTAAGCCTTAGGAATATTTTAATTTTCCTTAGAATCAAATCTTAAGTAGTTATCGAGTGCCTTAGTGTCGACGGTGAGCCTTAAGGATATTGTAATTATTCTTAAAACCTAGTCTTAAGTAACCACCAGGTGTTTCTATGCTACAGGTATACTTTAAGGATAGGTTTGCTTTTCTTTCATCTTTTAGTCCTTGGATTCAAATTAGTGTTTCATTGTCCAGACTGAGTCATATGTCCATTATTTTTGTTTCAAATAAAATTCGTATGTCTTTGAAAAATAAAGGCAATGTCTCAAAGTTAAAGTGGTGTGTGAAATTCTTTCCACCCATATGTGATAGGGGTTTTACGGATTATTCTAATGATGAGGTACCCTTTTCAAAATAAGAATTGAGAATTTTATACAAATAAAAAAACCTTTCGCATTCTACTAGGTACTCCAGTAACATGTGAAAAACATTTTTTAGAACCTTTTATGTCCCTTTGGTTTTTCATTGGGGTATAAAAGGGAATAATGAAAACTTTCATGTCCTATTGGTTTTTCGATGAGGGTGCGTAAGATGTTTTGATTTGTTTAATGCAAAACCCCAATTTTCTCTCATGGAATAATAAAACCTTATTTTAATAATACAAAAATTATAATTAAATGCCACATATTAAGGCCAAATAAAAATTAAAATTCAAGTTAACACGTAGTTAATAAGGTACCAATTTTCAGGCATCATGAGAGGGTCGATCCTTGTGATTGTAACTGACTCCCGGACCCTTTATATAATCTCTGGTATGATCATGGTCCTTGGAGTTTGTATTTTAGGGTTTCATAACCCTCAAAATACAAACTCCGGTAGGAGACCAATCTCACCTAACATAAATAGATTAGTGGCAACTGCAAATAAAGTCATTTTATAATGACTTTTAAAGGTTAAGTCGAGTGAGCGATTCATTTCGACCATCCAGTCCCCAACAGTAAGAAGATGCCAATAATGATATGGCCAATCAAAATAAGAGAATACAAAATAGCAATAAATTTAATAAGTATAGGAGCGAAGGCCATTTAAGTCAAGCTTGGCAAGGATTCGTATCCGGGCCACATTGCGACGCTTGCTAACCTCCCAGTCGAAACCATGCCTGATTTTAGATGTCATCAAAAAATTAGGAATACACAAAAGGATAAAGTTAGCTTTTTCTCTCTTTTACATTTTATTTGAATATTTGTATTTAGTTGGATTATTTAGATAATTCATTTAGATAATTTATAAATTTCATATGTTTAGACAATTAATAATTGCATTGTTTTTCACTTTAAAATTTTGTTATCATTTAAATTTAATATTTCTTTTGGATACTAATTTTCCTTTTTTTTGTGCATTTTCCTTATATGCATTCAGGAATGCTTGCTTTAAAATAGAATTTCTAACCAGGTTAATTTTCATTCAACTTTATGGCTAAACAAGCACACATGGTAGTTATTTCCAAGGACTTCCAAGAGGTTTGTATAGAGTTAGAATTGGAATAAAGAAGGCGTGTAGATTGTATACCAAGAGGTCTTGTCTCTAAGTTGCTGAAGATTACACATCTAGACCTCCGTTAAAATAATTTGAGAAAGTTAGCGAAGATATAAGATAGATGGGAAAATATGAAGCAAACCTAGATCATTGAAAAATATAGGCAGATTGCACTTTTCCTTAAGATAGCAATGGTGAATAGTTAGTCTGAGCCATGATTAAGTTTTGGGATCCATCATTCTAATGCTTTTTGTTTAACAATTATAACATGACTCCAACAATAGAGGAGATTCAACTTTGCTCAGACTTTGACCTTTAGCAACAAAGCATTTATTAAAGGAGTGCAATCCAACTAGTTTTCCTAAAAAATAGGGTGAAATTCTTGATGTGGATTTAAAGCTAGGCTATCATTATATCTAGCAGAAATGGAACATTAATGTTATTTCTTAGTCATTTTTACGAGAATACATCAAAGTGCACTCCAACATTGAAAAGACCTTTAATGCATTCACCCTAGTTATATATAAGTGGGGTCTCTTCTCGTGAATATTAGGACATTTAGAAGTAGTAGTGGCAGATTTGTTTAGTCAGTTAGAAAGGGATACCCATCTAGCTCTAGCCATTCCAGCTGAGATAATCCAAGCATTCAATACAAGCCGAATTAAGGGTAGAGATTCTTTAAGAGTGCTTCTTTGTTGTATATTTAGGCTCAAAGTCATTTCTAGGGTGAAAGAGTCAACAAGGTCAAACCATATTTTTCACATTATGTTCTTCTTCAAGGGCTCATCAAGAAATAAAAACACAAGTTAGAGACCAAAAATCAATGGGCTGAGAAATTAATGAACTTGACTACTAATGTTATAACATGGAAAGCACCTTGGTTTTCACCAAAACCTTTTGTTTATCGGTGTGGTGATTAACTATTTGTGCCTTTGCTTGGAATTTAGGACATTGTAGGATATGCACCATTGCTAGTACGAAGGCAATATAGGTTCGATAGTTCATTCGGTTGACTTCAGGACTAGATATTAAAGATCTTGTATATCATGGAGAGCACTATAGAAAAACCTTTCAAGCAACTACTTTAAAATGGATGGAAAGATATGAGTTTGGGTTACTTTCTTATACAGATCATACCACCTTTAGAGATGATTATTAAAAAATGAATTTGAGGAGGCAAATGATTCTTCTTAGTACAAATAAAGCCATTCCCAAAGTTTCTATTTGACTAGAGCCTATTATGCCCTTTGAGATAGATTAGATTGAGGAAGAGGTTACTAGAGAAAAGAAAAGAACGAGAGATAAAAATCAAGTACTACAAGAAGAATTATTGATTTGAGAATGAAAATATAGGCCAAAGACAAAGAAGCCATAAGAATAGAAGAGAAATATAATTTAATAAAGATAGACTGGGTAGAACAAAATAAGAAACTAAACCTTACTGAGATATCCAAGAGCTCAAACAGGACTTCCAAGGAAATGATAAGGAAAATCAACAAATTTCGTAAAAAGTTATAGACATAAAAGGCTAAGGCTTTGGAAAGAGAATTCAAAGAAGTCATTTTTGAAAGAAAAAGAGAAGAGCATATTGATACTGTCTCTAGTTGAGAAGGTTTATTGAGAGAAATGAACAACTCCAAAATGCAATGTATGAAGAATAAGGAAGGGTATCCCAGTTGCTATAGGAAAGGGAAGCCCTTATGATAACTATTGTAGAGATGCGACTAGAACTACAATAGAGAGGAGATTATATTCATGCTTTGATATAAGCCTATTAGGTCATGGGCATATATTGGGATAAAAAATTATGGTAAGCTAAGGATGAGGGACAAAAATGGGAGGCTAGATGTATAGGGTAACTGATGCAGATCGATTATCTGATAAAGTAGATTCACTTAGCTATTATCTAGGCTAGAAAAATAGTGGAGAAGGTTAAGGTCATGCAGAGATAGATTAACTTAGTGGGGGGATATGGATACATTGTATTAAAATTTTTAAAAAAGGCTTAAAACTAATATGAGTAAGTTAGGACCTTCTTTAGATATAATCCGTGCATGATCAACAGTATGAATGTGTAGTTCTTTGTGAAATTAATGAAATTTTTTGAGTTTGGAGTCTTTTGTGAAAGCAAGAGTTCCAACAAGTGCATTCATATATCCATATGTTCATACGATGCGTACATACATCATTGCATCATACATACACATATATATATTTATATATTTAGTAATTTCACCAACTCATAAATAAAAATTTAACTCAAGAAACTTTAGAATTTTTAAAGGTTTCAATATTGCAAACTTAAAGAGACCTATTAAACACCACCCACCTATTGCTAGTATACTTGATACAGAGCAAGAAAAATGGCTGAAGACTAGTTAGCAATACTAAAAACATTGAAAGATAGTCAATGTCAATCCTAAGAGGCCATGATTAAAAGACAAGAAAAATTCCAAGACAAATCACAAGATTGATGGATTACTCATGGTGAGAAAGCTAGCCTACCAACAACCAAAAATCATTATCAATGCTTCTACCGAAGGATTCAGGGAAGCAAAAGCCAAAAGACAACCCACTAACATATAAGACAAACAATAAGCTAGCATACAAAATGTGTAACTAGTGAACATACAAAATGATCCAATGCCATCAACCATCCATATTAATCATAACGCTCCTTCATAAAGGACAAATGTAAGAATCATAGTTGTAGAAAAGGAGTTGGCTATTCTTGACCATGACGAAGAAGAAAAAAGAAAACAAAAAGCCAAAAAAATTGATGAAATGAAAAATTGAAAAAAAAATTACAGCGTCCACAAAGAAGACTTAAAGCTATCAAAGGGGCCAAACTCTATAGTAGTGTTGATGTCAAAGATCTCAATTTGTTACTAGATTTGGTCATTCCATCAAAATTTAAAATACTTGAATTTGAGAAATACAAGGGCATTACATCCCCTTAAGTGCACATTAAGATGTTTATCTATAAAATCTGTGGATATGCACAGAATGACAAGCTTTTTATCCGTTACTTCTAGGAAAGCTTATCTGGATCAGCACTCTAATGGTATAATGACTTGAACCATACCCAAATTCAATATTGGACTAATTTGGCTAATAAATTTCTATAATAATATAAACACATGTCTGAATGGGTGCTAGATAAGCTAACTCTGCAAAATATAGAGAAAAAGCCTATGGAATCTTTTAAAGAATATATGCAGAGAGCTAGCCCGCCAACAACCAAAAATTGTTATTGACACTTCTACCGAGGGATTCAGGGGAGCAAAAGCCAAATGACAACCCACTAATATACAAGACAACCAACAAGCTAGCATACAAAATGTGTAACTAGTGAACGAACAAAATGATCTAATGCCATCAGCAATCCATATTAATCATGATGCTCATTCATAAAGGGAAAATGTAAGAATCATAGTTGCACAAAAAGAGTTGGCTATTCCTAACCATGACGAAGAAGAAAAGAGAAAATAAAAAACTAAGAAAATGATGAAATCGAAAATTGAAAAAAAAAATTACAACTTCCATAAAGAAGACTTAAAACTATAAAAGGGGCCAAACTCTATGGTATTATTAATGTCAAAGATCTCAGTTTGGTACCAGATTTGGTCATTCCACCAAAATTTTAAATGCTTGAATTTGAGAAATACAAGGGCATTACATCCCCTCAAGCTCACATTAAGATGTTTATGTACAAAATGGGTAGATGTGTGCAGAATGACAAGCTCTTTATCCATTACTTCCAAGAAAGTTTATCTAAATCAGCACTCTAATGGTATAATGACTTAAACCATACCCAAATTAATGTCGGACTGATTTGGCAAATGAATTTCTATAATAATATAAACACATGTCTGAATGGGTTCTAGATAAGCTAACTCTGCAAAATATGGAGAAAAAGCATATGGAATCTTTCAAAAAATATATGCAAAGGTGGAAAGATATGGCCTACTAGGTTTAAGCACCATTAACTGATAAAAAAAAACCATGTTGCTTTTGTAAATACTCTACACCCTCCCTACTATGATAAATTGGTAAGGAATACAAGTAAGAACTTTGTTGAACTCGTTATATCGATGGAACGGATTGAAACAATAATAAAGGCCAAAAAAATTATAAATGGTGAATCTTCCCTTGGGAAGAAGGTTGGATCTAGTCAAGAAAAGAAAGAAACTCCATCAATTAACTATACTGGTCAACCATACCATTAGGCACTTTACCTTTATTACCAAAACCAAGGGCAGTAGGCTCAAAACATATTCAAAACCCTTGCTCCACTAATTCCATAAATTACTATTCCAAATCTTTCTCCTTAGAATTAACCTAGACCTAAGCTGATCAACTAGCTTAAAGAGCTAATCAACCTAGGATTGTTATAAGCCTCTTCCTTACTTTTATAAAGACATATCTGATAAATATTTTGACGCTCGAATGGTAGCCCTCATTTCTACCAAACCATATGAAAGGTAATTTTCCTAGCTGGTATGACCGAATGCATACTATGAATATCACATAGTAATGAGTCACTCAATTAAAAATCATTTAGCTGTTAAGAAAAAGGTTCAAAGTTTTCTTAAAGGAAGTGCTTTTTGATTCGGTAATGTTTTAGGACCTAGTACCCAGTAAGTCCTTTACCTACTCATCTTGACACAAAATTAATGCTTTAATCACTAAAAAAAGCAATATGTAAAGGCAATGTCTAAGAAGTTAGAATCCTAATGGAAAAAGTTTGGATGATCTTGACTTAGGGCAAAATCCTTGGTTAAAATCGTAGAAGCCCGGGAGCTAAACTAATCTTGGATCTAACTTGTCAAAATTTCACATCATTTCAACTAAACCTTACGTGGTTGTTTAAAATTTTCAACCATGATCCAAAGGATAATGGATAATGGAAAAATTGAATTTTATGAAAAAATGGTCAAAAAGAAAAGTTAATCAATATGACCAATGAATGACAATCACAAAACCCATATGGTATCGGTTGCGCTCTTACATATACTATAATAGCCAAAAGCTACACCTCCTAAAACTAAAATTTCTTTTAAACTTATCATTAGAACCCCAACACTCTTTCATATTAGGACAATAAATAGTTACATGGAAATATGATGGTGGAGTAATAACTTTAAAGACTACCATGAGTCAATTAGCTACCATTAAGATAATAGGGATTAGTCATATGACATAAAGTGGGTCATCATTATGGCCTTAAAACTAGTGAAACTAGTCCCAAAGCAAAATCAAAGGGGCAAACATTCAAAAAAGTTATGGTGAATAAAGAATCCCCTATAGTAGTTTAGGAGCCAGTAAAGAAAAAGAAAGCCATCGAATTTTTCAAATTTATAAAATAGAGTGAGCATAGCATTAAAGAGCAACTAAAACAATAACCAAAAAAAAATCTTTTTACTAGCTCTGCTATTTAGTTCGAAGCCATATTGGAATGTTCTGTTCAAAGTGTTTAGCTAGGAATATGTCCTTCACGACAAATTGGTAAATAAGCTTGATCAATTACAAATAATATTGTCACTAACAATTTTATTTCATTCAGTGATGATGAAATTTCACCAGGGAAGACCATTTCCATGGAAACCCTTTATATAATCACTAATCCTAGTGGGACTATACTACTAAAAATGTTTATTAATAATGGGTCGGCTCTAAATGTAATGTCTTTAATCACTCTATCTCATTTTCTAATCAACTCTAGCCATATTAAACACAGCCAAATGATTGTGAAGGCATTTCAAGTACTTTAAACACAACCCATGTCCGTTTAAAGTAGGGTTCATGTCATGGATATTGTCCCATCATATAATTATTTATTGGATGACCTCTCTTAACAAAATAAAATGCATATAACTTTTTTTTGTATATTTAATGTCTTTCTTTACCAATACTTTCTTTTCTTTTTACATACACATTCATAAATCACCATATATTTTCATTTGCCTAGTCTTACTTTCCTTTTACCTTTATAGGTCTCTTAATCACAAGGAAGTGGATGATCTCTTTCAAGATTTAAAAGTTGATTGAGTGGGTTGTTTGTTTAAATGAGGTCAATTTCAAAATAAATATTGATGATGACACTTTGTTCCTAATTTGTTGAAATTAATTGAGTAGGAAAACAAACAAATAATGCCCCTTACATAGAAGTGATAAATGTAAGGGATAATGATGATAATAGAAATGAGATTGGAATAAGGACTACTCTTATACCCACTACCAAAAAAATTGATAAGTCTACTTCAAGAGTTTTGAGACATCTTTACATGGTTGTATCAAGACATGCTAGGCCTAGATACAAAGATTGTTGTTCACAAATTAATTTTGAAACCAAGATACAAGCCAATTCAGCAAAAGTTAAGAAAAATGAAATAAAAAAATACTTGTAAAGATTAAAGAAAAAGTAAAGAAATAATTTAAGGTCAAATTTGTTTATATGGTAAAATACCTAAGGTGGGTTATGAATATCATCTTAGTTCTTAAAAAAGATGGGAGAATTAGAATATATATAGATTATCAGGATTTGAATCGAGCAGGTTTGAAAGATACTTTTCTTTTTCCCTATATTGATATTATAGTTGACAATATTGTAAAGAATTGTTTGTTTCTTTTATGGATGGATTCTTGAGGTATAACTAAGTTAAGATGGCACTAGAAGACATGGAAAAGATAAAAGTGATGCCCTTTGGCTTGAAAATGCTTGGATAGCCTATTAAAGGGCAACAGTTACTCTATTCCATAATATGATGAATAAAGAATTTGTAGTATACATGGATGACATGATAGCCAACTTGCCTCAAGAGGAAGGGTATGTCACAGATTTGCAAAAATTGTTTAAAAAGTTAAGAAAGTATTAATTAAAGTTAAATCTGGCAAAATGTACCTTTGGCCCAAAATCAGGGAAATTATTAGGCTTTATTGTGAATGAAAGGGTGATTAAGATTGATCCTGATAAGATCAGAGCCATTCAGAAATTGATGCCTCCACATTGTAAACACCTAATTTTGTTCAGGCCTCCTTTCTAACAATCTTAAATATTCAAGAACAAGAACATAATGCCCACCCTGGTAAAGGTTGACCTTCTTCGGGCAACTTAGGCACTTTTAAGATTAATTTAGTCATATATAAACAGTCGTATAAGCACATTCCAGAAAAAGTACAATTTTGAAGATCGATCTCGGATAAAAATGATGAATATTTAAAAAAATTGGTTTTCAAATATCTTTTGTCAAACTTTGAAAATTCATTTTTGTGGATGATATCATGGTCAAATTTCCCAATTTTAGAAAATTTTTGAGATTCTTTGTAAAATTTGGAAAGTTGACAATTGTATATTTTTATCGACACTTGTGTAGTTTTTATGCCGATATGCATTTCAAAAAATAAAAAATATTCAAGAAAAATTAAAAATTGGCATTTTGTACCACAAGGTGTTGAGTTATCAATTTTGCCATTTATTTTTGAATTTCTCACAATTTCACAAATATTTTGCTCATGAATTTTTTTGGTAAAGATTTTGTTTAGACTTCGAATATTCATCTCTGCCATTTTATAAATTAATATCGTGGATAACATGTTGTGTTTAACTCATTTTATATAAGTTTCAATGTATTTTTTATTTATTTTTATTTTTCTTGCTCCTAAAATACAAGCTTTTCTTAATGTAAAAATTTTTGATAAAATTTTCTCAAGCTTTGAACTTCAAAATTCTTTTAATATTCCCATTAAATTACTATAAAATTGTTTTTGAAAAGTCTCAATTCATTTTATGGAATTTTCTCATATCATCCAAGATACGAAGTTTTTTACTTTGTAATTTTTCAGTTGGATTTTTTTGATTTTGTAATTTTTAAAATTCTTAAAATATTTTTATTAAATTCATACTACATCAATTTTCAAAAATTCAAATTTTTTATGAATTTTTTTAAATGTTTATTTTTCTCTATAAGGATTTTTCTCATAAAATTTTAAGAGTTTTAACTTTCAATTGAGACTTTTCTCATTATTTATTTATTTGATTCATTTCCAAAATTTTTTTTTATGATTATTTATTTTAATTTTTAATTTATTTTTTCAAGCTAGTTTTATGGAAATTAGTACAGTTCACTTTCAATTTTGTCCTTAACCAATTTAGTTGGTTTCTAATAATCCCAGTAGATGATATTATCTAGATAATCATGAAAAAATATTATGAATGATTATCAAGTATGCTTTAATTAAATGCATTCTTATCTTTAATTGTTATTATATTAAAAAAAAGAATTTCAGCCAAGGGGATTTTTTAACCCCTTGGGGGAGGATTTTTCCATTTGAAAGGATTTGGCTTTGAAGAAGAAACCACTAAAAATACTAAGTTTTCTTCAAGTGTTAAAGCTTTGTTAAGGTAAATTTCTTCCTAAAGCTTTAGTTTTTCTTCATTTTATTCATTTTTTCTTTTGTTGGTGAGCCAAAATCATGCTTGAGTTCATGGCGTTTGATCCATGTTAAAAGACTAGGCGGCAATGACCATTTTCTTTGATCTAATTGTTTTATTTAATTTTTCTTGATGATAAGTTGTTTTTCCTTCACGAATCATGTTTTTCATTGATATGATGTTTGATTTTTGTGTTATAATGTTATATTTGTCATATATATATATGATCATATATATGCCATTTTCCTTTGTATTTTCTTATTGATATGTTGAAACATGTTAACATGCTTATTTTATGATTTATTATATGATGATGCTAATTCATGCTTGATAATGCTGGGATATATGATTATTGAGTTGGAAAATTTTTGTTTGGTATCCTAATGTATATGTATATGATGATTTTTTTTAATTTTTGTGGTATTTTTTAAATATAGAAAAGTTTATAGACTAATTTGTAAAGAAATAAAAAATAATTTCTAGCCATCCTATGCTTGACCAAAACTTTGATAGACATTTAGGAATGTATTTTATGCATTTTATCATGTAAAAATACTTGTTTTTTTGGATTTTTAGGGTTTTTTTATAATTTTAGAACGTTCAGAGATTTTTGTATAAATATTGAAAAATTTGTTCTAAGCCCAGACGGAAGTGATTGAACCTCCTTTGTAATCTTTGGATGTGATTTTTGTGTTGATTTTGATATATTTTATGTTTAATTTTGTTCTTTAATTAGGTAGGCACTAATTTGCAATTTGAAAAAGTTTAGGGACCATTAGGAAAATATAGCATTTTAGGTCAAATTGCTTATCCCTGACATAAAATCATCTATTTAGAGTGTTTTGATTATTTTTAGCATTCCTCTGATCTTTTGGGGTAGAGTATTAAAAAACTTTTGTATTCTATTCCCCGAGAAAGTATAAAATTAAATTTTAAAAAAGTTTATAAAATTTTGAAAAAGTTTAGGGGTTTAAATGTAATTTTTTGCATTTTAGTGATTTTAATATTTAAATTACCTATTTAGTATATTTTAGGTATTTCAAAACATTTCTAGCATTTTTAGCCCTTTTGAGGCTAATGTGGAATTCTGAAAAATTTAAGGACCTATTAGTAATTTTTGTACTTAGGTCATATTTGTCATCCAAGTTACCCATTTAGGGTAAAAATGTAATTTCCTATAATTTTTGTGTCCTTTAGGGTCATCGAGATATTTTCATGTCGAAGGTATATCCAAAGGGCATTTTAATAATTTTTCCTAAAATAAAACCTAATACAGTCACCGAGATGCTTTTATGTGAAAGGCTTGTATTTAGGATAGGTTCACCCTTCCATGATCATTTTTTAATCTTTTAAGGTTATCGGGATATTTTCATATAAAAATATACCCAAAGGGCATTTTGGTAATTCTACATTAAAACCAAGTCCTATGTGATTAATGGGATACTTTCTTGTAAAAAGTATATATTAGGGATAGATTCATCATTTTATACTATTTTCGAGTCCTGTAAGGTTACTAAATGCTTCTATGTTGAAGGTACACCCTTAAGGCATTTTGGAAATTTTGCATTATAACCCAATCTTATGTGATTACTAGGATACTTTCATGTCGAAGGTACACATTAGGGATACGTTCATCATTTTAGATTTTTTCGTGTCTTAAGACACTTTATTAATATTTGAATAAAATCAATTTTTTTAAAAAAAAATTAAGGCAATGTCTTGAAGTTAAAATAATACATGAAATCTTTTCTAGAATATGATAGGGGTTTTATGAATTATTTTAATAACAAGACATCTTTTTGAAAAAGAAAATTGAGATTTTTCAATTTTGTTAAAAAAAACCATTTTTTTATTCTTCTAGCTCTCCAGTGGGATACAATAGATATTTTAGTTTTTAAAACCTCTTGTATTCCTCTAGCTCTTTATTAGGGTACAAAAGAGAATGACAAAAACTTTCATGTTCTTTTAGTCCTATAGTAAGTTAGAAAAGATATTTTGATTTTTAAAAATACTAAAAACTTGATTTTCTTACATAGTAGAATAAATTTAGAATATTATTTTAATACATGGAAATTATATTTAAATATCAAGTTTTGAAACCATATAAAGATTAAAATTTAAATTAACATGTAATTAGTAAGGTAGTGATTTTTAGGTATCATGAGAGGGTCAATTTAAAATAGGGTTTTACTTTTAACAGTGCATTATAAAGAGGTTTGTTTATCCCATCGCACGCTCTAAGCATGTGCAACAGTTTCTTTTCTAAATAAATGGAGGGATATAGGTGACCTAATAGTTTAAGAGAAGGTAAAGTAATTCTGCCTTTTGAGGTGTTAGCCTCTGTTTAGGCTAGTGAAATTCCTACGTTTGCCCAAGATGTGACCCTCGTTATAAGCATGGAAGATACTCCCACTTGGGTTGACCCTTTTTGACATAAACCCATGATAGGTAAGGATGGGGTACCTTTAGTCTGTTCTAAGCTCAGGGTGCAATTTGAGAACTGACATTGAGTTTAACCTCAAACTTTAATAGTGAACTATATTGACCACCCACTTAAAACCATACCTGAATTTAGGTGTCACCAAAAGTTAAGGATGCATGAAGGGATAAAAGTACCTTTTCTCTTTTTTAATTTTATTCGAATAACTTTGATATCTTATTTAAATAATTTATGATTTTCATTTATTTAGATAATTCATAATTGTATTGTTTTTTTAGTTTGAAATTTTACATTGTTTTTTATTTTGAAATTTCATACTTCTTTTGGATATTGACTTATTTTTTTTTCTTTCAGATGCATATTTTTCTCATATGCATACAGGGATGCTTGCTTTAAAATAAAATTTCAACTCAGATAAATTTTCATTTAACTTTATGGTCGAGCCAGTGCATGCTGTGATTATTTCCAAGGAATTTAAGGAAGTTCATTCTGAGTCAGAGTTTAATCAGAAAAAAATATAGGGATTATGTTTTGAAGAGTTATTTCCAAAATTGCCAAAAATTACAAATCTAGACCACTATCAAAATAATTTAAGGGAATGATAGAATATGGGATCAATGAGGAAACACTAAGTAGATTCGATTTATTAGAAATATGGATAGATCATCCTTCACCTTAAGATATAGATTGGCATAGTTGGTTTGAGCTATGATCAAGTTTTGGGATCCATCATTCAAGTGTTTATCATTTAATCAACATGACATGACTCCAACTATGGAAGAGATCTCAACCTTGCTCGGACTAGGACCTTTAGAGATGAGGTCTATTTATTGTAAGGAATGCAATCCAACTAGCTTACTTAAGAAATTTGGCAAAGTTCTTGGTATGGACTTTGAGATAGGTTGCCATTTTATTGAACAGAAGAGGAAAGCTAGTGTTATTTCATCACAGTTTCTATGGTAATACATCTAAATACACTCTGAAACTCAGAAGTCCCCTGATGCAGTTACCTTGGCCATACATGGTTTGGCTTTTTTCCCAGAGGTATTAGGGCATATAGAAGTAGCAATGGTGGACTTGTTCATCTGATTAGAAAGAAATATGCATCCGATCCCAACCATTCTAGTGAAAGTGATATGAGCACTTAATACAGGCTGAAAGTGAAGTCAAGGTAGATTTTTTAAGACTGCTTCGTTATTGTATATTTGGGGTCAGAGTCATTTATATAGTGACGATGCCAAGAAGGTGATGGCTTATTTCTCTTATTTATCCCTTTTAAGGAGTTTATTAAGAAGTAGCAACCCAAATCAAGAACCAAGAACTAATGGGTTCAAACACTCAAAGATTTGTCTCCTAATGGTATAACTTGGAAAGCACATTGGTTCTCACCAAAACATTTTGTTTATCGATGCAAGGAGTTACTGTTTATGCCTTTACTTGGTATATAAGGCACTGTGGGATAGGCATCTTTATTAGTTAAGAGACAATGTAGGTCGTGCGAGTTCATTCCCTTGACTTCAAATATAACTAGTATGGATAAGTGAGAATTACAGAAAAACACTTCAGTTAGTTTCTTTACATTAGAGGGAAAGACATGAGTTGGGGTTGTAAGCATATATGAATCAGACCACTCTAGGTTATAATGCTTGGAGAAAATTCAAGGACGTGACTTAATTATTCTCAACATGAATAGGGCCATTCCTCACGTATATACCCAACCAAAGCCTGTTATGCCTTCTAAATTTGATTTAGTTAAAGGAAAAAGTTGCCAAAGAACAAAAAATTGAATGATGAAAATAGAATACTTCAAGAAAAAAGAGGCTTTTTAAGAATAAAGATGGAAACAAAAGGAAAAGAATTTGAAATAAAGGAAGAAAAGTATTATTTGATGAAGAATAACTAGATTGAGTAGAATAAAAAGCTAAAGATTTCCAGGATATCTGAGGGCTCCATCCAGACTTCGAAGGGAATGATAGAGGAAATGTGTAAGCTTCATGAGTAATTGGAAGTTTGGAAATCCAAAGCATTGAAGGAGAAGTCGAAGGGGCAGCTTTTGATAAAGAAAGAAAAAAGCATGTAGATACTCATCTCTAGCTAAAAAGTTCTATTGAGAAGAGTAAGCGACTTCAAACTATGCTAAGATAAGAACGAGAAAGGGTATCCCAATTGCTTAGAGAAAAAAAAAGCCCTTATGATTTCCATTATGAAGATGGGATAAGAGTTGCAACAAAGAGGAGAAGATATTCGCACTTTGATATGAGCTTATCAAGATAGCGAGGCATATTAGGATGACAAGTTATGTGGGCTAAAGATGAGCACTAAAGATGGCAGGTCTAATGTGAAGGCTGACTGATGTACCTCAACTATCTCAAGGAGGAAATTTACTTAACTATCATCCAAGCAAGAAAGATGGTAGAAAAATTAAAGTCTTACAGACATAGATTAACCCCGTAGGAAAACATGGGCATACTATACTTCAATTTTTAGAGGAAGCTCAAAAACAGTATGATCAAGTTAGGACTTTTTTTGGATGTAATCCCCATATGATCAATGATGTGAATATGTAGTTCATCATAAAGTTAATGACAAATTTTTGAGTTTGGAATATTTTGTTAAAGTAAATGCCCCTATGAGTGCATTCATTCATACCATAAAATCATATATATACATGCATACTTATACATAATTATTAATTTCATCAATTCATAAATAAAATTTAAGTCAAGGAAATTTGGAATTCTTAAGGTTTTAATATTGCAAATTTAAAGAGACCAACTAGACCACCACCCACTCATCAGTACTATAATTGATACAGAATAGGAAGAATAGCTGAAGACATCTAGCAAGACTTCAATAATTAGAAGCAAGACATTGACAGGCCCAAGAGGCTATTATGAAAAGACAAGAAGAAATACAACTATAGATTACCTGAATGATGGAGTTGCTCATAGCTAGTCTACAATTGGAAATTATTACTGATACTTCAGCTAGAAGATCCAAAGGGTATAAGCCAAAAGACAACCTATTAATGTTTAGGATACATAGTCAGCAAGCCCCAAAATATACCTCTTCCACTAGCCATCCATATCAATCTTAACACTATTGCATAAAAGAATGGATACAAGAACCACAATCACATAAAAAGAGCCAATGGGTCCTAGTGCTAATGAAGAAGAAAGGCATAAACAAAAAGACAAAAAGCAATTTGAAACAGAGAGTAAAAAAGAAAATTACAACTTCTTAAAAAAAATTAAAAGCTATAGAAGGGGTTGAATTATATACTAGTATTGATGTCAAAGATCATAGCTTGGTACCAAATTTGGTTCTTCTGCTAAAATTTCAAATGCTTAAATTTGAGAAGTACAAGGGCTCTACATTTCCTTCGCCACGTATCAAGATATTTATTTAAAAGATGGTCGAATATGCTCAAAATGAAAAGATGTTGATTCACTGGTTTTCGAAAAATTTATCAGGATTAATGTTCAGGTGGTATAATGATCTGAATCGTACCTAGATCCAATATTGGATCGATCTAGCAAATGCATTTTTTGCAATAGTATAAACACATGGCAGAATAAGTACCTGATAGGCTAACTCTGTAAAACATGGAAAAGAAATCTACAGAGTTTTTCAATGAATATGCACAGTGGTGGAAAGATATTGCCTCTTAAGTTTAACCTCTCTTGATAGAGAAGGAAACTACAATGCTATTTGTAAATACTCTACACCCTTCCCACTATGATAAGCTAGTAGGAGATGCAAAAATAAGAATTTCTCTAACCTTGTCATATCAAGGGAAGTGATCAAGATAGCTCTAAAGGCTGAAAATATCGTAATTGGTAAATCCTCCACCAAAAAAAGGTAAGACTTGGTAAAAAAAGAAAAGAGACTTTATCTGTTAATTTTGCTAGACAGCCTTATTGCCAAAAACCTTATCGTATTACCAAAACCAAGGTTGACAGTCTCAAACTACTTACTTTGTTATTGCACCCCAAACTCTTGCTCTATCAACCCCATAAACTACTATTCCAAATTCGCCTTTTCAAAATCAAACCAAGCCCAATACCAATCGACCAGTCCAAAGAACTAGCTTATTATAAGCCTTTTTCTTTTTCTTATAAGGAAATATTTGACAAATTTTTGGAAGCTTGATTAGTAGCTCCCATTTTCTACAAACTATATGAGGGTAATTTTCCCAGCTAGTATAATTTGAATACCCACTATAAGTATCATATGGTGGCTGGTCACATAATTAAGAATTGTTTACCTTTCAAAAAAAAGGTTTAGAGTCTTTTCGAGGTTAGTGCCTTCAAATTTTATAATGCTCTTAGACCAAATATTGCAATAAACCCTTTGCCTAATCATCCCAATCCCAAAATTAATGCTTTAATCATTAAAGAGGAGTGATTAGCAAAGATGAATGTTTGAAAAGTCAAAACCCCAATGGAAAAAGTTTGGATGATCTTGATTGAAGGCTTGGTAAAAATCACAAAAGTATTAGGAGCCTTTCTGATTTTGAAGCTAATTTTTTTAAATTTCATGACTTTAAGACACATATGGTAAGAATGATAAAAAATTTAGCCATGATCCAAAGAATAATGGATAGTGGCAAAACTGAATTCTGTGAAAAAACTAATCAGGAAGAAGAAAGGTTAATCAAGATGATTGATGAAGAGTAGTCATAGTTACCCTATGGTGTTAGTCGCTCTCTTATTATTTACTGTAATCAATCAAAGGCTTTCCTCCCAAAATTGAAAGTGCTCATTGACTCATCATCAGAGTACCAAGAACCTTTCCATACAAGGATAATAAAAAAGTGCCATGGAAGTATGATGGCAAAGTAATAAGCCCAAAAGCTACTATAAGTCGAGTAGCTATTACCAAGTTAGCCATGTTATACGAAGTGCCAGCATTATGGTCATAACACTGGTAAATATATGTAGATGCCTTATTTTGTCTGAGCTAATTTTTAGCAATCTAGGGCATGGACATGAGAGGGGGCAATGATCTGTGAAAAAATATTTTGAGGATGTCAAGAAGGCTTAGGGATCATATCAAAGGTAAATGCAATAATGCAGCACCAAATGACGTAGTTCAAGGTATCTAGGGACAAAATATATGAGAAAATTCATAATTTTACTTGAATGTATCAATATATGGTTCTCATGTATCAATACAATGCTCCAATGTGCCAAATTTTGAAATATCCCCATTTATATCGATACAACATGTAGATATATTGATACATAAGCCTCTGTATCGATATAGGACCTCATGTATCAATGCTAGGCCATGCCAGGACCAAAGCATGCATTCTATAAAGAAATGTATCGATACATATCAACATGTATCGATACAGTGGTTCATAGTATCGATACAATGGTTCATAGTATCATTGCATCGATACACACAAGGTTTTTGGATCAAATGTATCGATCCATTATGCAATGTATCGATACATGCAAGCCATTTTCATAGTTCGGGTATTTTTGACTCATCTACCACTGATACAAAACTCAATTTTAACTCATTTCTTTACATAAGGAAAGATTAAAACACATATCATATTTTGAATTTAGACTTTTGGATTAATTCAAACATTTTTTAAAATCTAAATTGGATCAAAAAAGTCAAGGTCATTTAATCACCCTACTCCTTAGTTGTTGGCCAATGTCACCATCAACCACCTTAGTTGCTGGAAAATTATTTCAGCATTTAAACCAACCACCCTATGGACATCACATTGGCAGCAAGTTGCTCCCTACAACCACCCTATAGCCACGATGCTGACATCACCTTGTCCCCCTTGAGAAATGGCCTAAAACACCTCCAATTTAGCTCCAAAAGGCTACTATAAATGGACCATTTCTATTTTAGCAAAAAAAAAAAGAGATTCCAGCTCATTTTCACTTTCAAAAACACATTCACACATAAAAACAAAAACAAATCCCGTAGCTCTTTACTCAGCACCCAAAAATAGCCCCAAAACACTTACCTCTCAACCTTTACACATTCTGAAAATCACCCTCATCCATACCAGAACCAAAACCTCATTGTTTCTCTCTTTTTCTTGCTTATTTAAAACAAAGAAAAAAGAGAAATTCAAGCCATCTCTGTTGCTCCAGCTATTTGGCCAAAGTTGAAGTTGTGTTGGTATAGCTTCATACTCTATCATTTATATTTTCTACTCTTTAGCACCTTCATTATTTTAGTGAGCTCTGCATGTTTCCATTACCCTCCTAGGATTATCATGCATTATTTTGGCATTTGGTTGTGGTAGTTTAAGATTTGGATGCCTTAATGCCCCTTTTATGAGCAAAATGCCTTATTTCATCCTCATTAGTTTGATATCTCTTGCTCATGCATTTTACGCCATGTCCATGCATCTTGTTATCCTTAATCCATTTATGAATCATTAGCCTAACACACTTCAAGCACATTTGCACATTAACATGCATGAATCATTGTCATTTTCAACATCCAAAATATTTTCTTATCAAAGTGCATAACACTTTCTTTTTCTAGGCTATTAGTAAAATTAGCATCCTCATTCATGTTATATGCCATCCCCTTGTATGTTTTTGTCAAAATGCATATTTGATGGCTGATAAAAACTGATTTTCGAAACCCTAAAGCCAAGCATGTTAACCTCAACCAATGAGGATAAGCATGGACTTAGCATTTTCCTTAAAGCTAGCAAAATATCTTGGGGAAGATTAAGTTTTCCAAATATGGAATCTTGGTTAAACAACCTCAAATCTTCTAATTTTGAAATGAAAATGGTCTTACAATTATTCCCTAAATGTTTGTGCCTTTTTCTTGAGTCAAAACCTTGAGTGGTGCGATTAACAAGCTGTTTCATCATCCCAAACTACTCTAGGACTGTGGAAATGAGGTTGTGATGCTCATGCCATTCTTTCCCTTCAGTCATAGATGTTTGAATGTTAATCACTCAAGTTTGGACCCGTAAACATAAAAAAAAAATTAGAGATATCCCCTGCTTTGCTTTGTCCCCTGCTAGTAGCACAACTATAGCAAATTGAAAAATCACTTTAAAATCCTAAATGATTTTTCATGAATTTTTTTATATTTTTTTATCAAAGGATGTCAAATTATCTTTAAAACGGTGTCTTATTCACCCCTAGATCAGTCCAGAGGAGAAAGTTATGAGTTTTCAAATCTAAACTGTCCAGAACCTTTGAAATCTGACCATGGGCCATTCAGGCCCACTAAATGATTTTTCCTAAATTTTCAAACATTTTTTCTAAAACGTTCATGAAATTCCCTTTTTGGAAAGGTATTACTTGCAATTTTCTGACGCTAATAAGTCCAAAATAATTTTTCAATGTTTGACACACCTTGTTCATCGTATGCTCTGCCAGTAGCAAAATTGATCCAAATTTGAAAATTTATTCTCTCGAAAAGTGACTTTTTGGGATAGTGGGAATATTTTTAGGATGACCCTCATCAAGTTACCTTTCTAAGATGTCGTGTCCACCTTCTAAATCATTCGAATCAATTTAGAATAAATTTAGCAAGCAAGATAGCGCGATGCTATCCCATGTTTTCGATTTTGGTCAAAATCGAGTTGTTTTCCTGAATTTCATCTCGAGACATTCGAATGTCTTTATGTTAACCTAGTTAGACTCAAAAACATGCTTCGACTTCCTATAGGCTCATACCTAGGCACAAACATATTTTACATCTTTATCATCCTCATTCACAATAATTTCTTTCGCCTAAAGTTGTTAAAAGGCTCATATATTTCCTAAATCACAAGGTTTTGCTAGCTTAAGTTTTTCAAGTCGACTTCTCTAAAGAGTGTCAAACGTATCACTTTTGGGGATACTCTAACCCCGCTTTTCCAATGGGAAACTCCAAACCCATTTTTTAAAATTGTCAAGATTAAAAAAAACCTTATTTTGTCAAAATGATTTGTCATCCACGGGGATACCCTAACCCTGACCTTTCGAGAGGATACTCCAACCCCACTTTTCAAAATTGTCAAGATTAACAAAACCCTCCTTTGTCAAAATTATTTGTTACCCATGGGGATACCCAAACCTTACCTTTCTGAAGGGATACTCTGACCCTATTTTTAACTACAATTAACTTTTTTTTTCTCATTCTCAAACTTCTATGAACATGTCAAACAAATCTTATTTAATTAAGGAACCCATATGCATCTCGAAAATTGTTGATTCGGTTATTCCCAAATAATCGATACCAATTGTGAGATAAATTCCAATAGTCTATTCCTTTTCTTTATCATTGCATTGAACGATCCTTGTTATGTTACTTCATTTATTGTCTTACTAACATGATTTCTTTGTGATGATTATTTGCATTCATGTTTTCCAATCATTTCAAATAGAACTAAAGGTAATATGCCGTGTAGGTATCTCTCTAGTGCCCAAAGTGGAATAGTCCATTTTCAAAGTAAAATCTAGAGGTCATTTTTATCGAAAATC
This sequence comes from Adansonia gregorii, assembly GCA_038382025.1. Classification (NCBI taxonomy): domain Eukaryota; kingdom Viridiplantae; phylum Streptophyta; class Magnoliopsida; order Malvales; family Malvaceae; genus Adansonia; species Adansonia gregorii. The sequence goes on along the minus strand of JBBYHO010504501.1, from coordinate 45,863 downwards.
TCTATATTCCCCATTTCTCCGAGGCATATATGAGATTATATCTTTTTCGTCAAAACTTGGATTTGTATTTCTATAAGATTCATGCATTAAAAGAGGGTTATATCGAAACAATAATAAGATAAGATTGAAATAATCAAAACTGAGATAAGATATAGCTAGTAAAGTACCGATTTCAAGTGTCGTGAAGAGGTTTATATCTCATCGTGTGTAACCAACTTCCAAACCCAAATGGCAAATCTTTGCATTATGTAGACCACGAGATCGATGTTTTGAGTTTCATATCTCAAAACATAGGTTTTAATAGGCATCTAATCATGCCTAGCCCAAAATGACTGATGGCGACTTCAAGCATTGACCATTTCATGATGGTCATCCAAGACCAATAACATGAGCGATTCATCTTGTGGTACCTTTCCCTGTACCATAAGTCAAGAATTTGTACATTCTGCTGCTCATCACATCGTCAAAGAAAAGTCTTGATCAAAAAGATATTTCTAAGTCAGGAAAATAGTTTCAGTCGTATGCACTCTTAGATCCATGAGGATCTACCTTAGGGTACGTTGTGACAGCTTGGCGACTCCACTAAGGATAATATAGAGAGAGTTAGGCCAATAACTAGCCATGTGTTGTTAGGTTCCCAGTTTTTTCGATCTTTGGTTATTAAATCTTTTGTTTGAAATGATTGTCAGGATTGCCTTATTTTCAAATAATCATTAGTTTAATAAAAATGGTAATATGGAAGTAAATGAAATGTTTGATTATTTCCCCATTACACACTGCGCACTTGCATGTCCATTAGTGTCTCGCCAAACTCCATGGCATGGTTATAACCCAATCATTAGGAGGAAGTGAACTATCCACCTTATGAGTAACCCTCCGCATAGGCATGGTAATAACTTCCTGGATGTAAATTACCTATGTCTCTCGTGAGTAACCCTTGGAATTTACATAGGGAAATACATCTAATTGATCGAACCCATTTTGCCAAACCCGCGATAGGTCTAGGATCAGGGTCCCTCGATTATCCATACCGAATGAAGGAGCAATTCAGATACCTATTTAGGTGTCAACTTAAACCTTATATAGTGAGCCCTATGAGCTGAACCTTGGCAAACCATACTGGAACGCTGCTAGAATACCTAGAGAATAGGGTCACTCAGGGAAACAACCTTAATTCCTAATTACATAATTATGTAGGTGACAATAAGTGTACAATTGTCACCTGTATCTGTATTTTTATCATTTATCAAGACATGTCGTTGTGCTGCTCGAACAATGGCTAAACTTTGTATTAATAAATAACGGTGAACAAAAACCATCGCTCACAATGTCTTATACTGTAAGCCATTATGCTATCCGAGTCATGGCTTAACGCACCTCTGCACTAGTGGTGATCAACGAATATTGCTACTGGTCATTTTTTTATCAAAATAAAATATAGCATCACCTCACGAAGGGCATATTGCATATTGGCATGTTGAAATACTACCCATCTCTCATCTTAGCACCTTGGCTGAGACGTTTGTTTTTTTCTTCTCTTCTAATATTCTTAAGTTTTTATTACATTTCTCTCTTATATATTTCACTAACTCATTTTCTCTTTGTTCGTGTTTTGGTGCATGCATCATTTCATCATAACCATCATGACAATTATTATTTTGGGATAATTGCTCTGGTTCGGTGTTCAGCAAGGGGCATTATTTATGGAACAACAGCTTATCTCCACTATCGAGCCCTTTGAAAATGTTAGATCATGGTTAGAAGGTCGCCAACGTCAAGACGGGGATATCTTAAAGTCTAATTATGTCTCAGAAATGCATGAAGAGGTCAAAATCAGCTTTCGTCAAAATGATTGTCAAGAACTGAAGCATATTTGGGACAATTGGGACAGCAACATGAAAGAAGCCTTCACTAAGAAGTATGGGGATATAGCTTTCTTAATCCAAGTTCAGTTGGATGATGGCTAGTTACGAGTAGCGGCATAATTCTGGAATGCAGCCTACTAACATTTCACCTTCAACCAACAAGATCTAGTTCCTACCATTGATGAGTACATAGCCCTGCTCAACAAAGAAAAGGCTAAAGCAGACTGGATTTACTGTAAGGCTCTAACGCCTCCTTTATTTAAGACAAGGTTGAGGGAAATTCTTAGAGTCACAGAAGCATGGGTTAATAGTCATGTCAAAGTAAAAAAAAATAGTGAATGCATCTGTTGGGCCAGCTTGAAAGAGGTAATCGCGAATCTTTTGAATCAAAAGAAAGTTGTCTATATTTTGGCAATCTACGAGCTCGTTATATTCCCAAAGACTTTGGGTTATGTAGAGGCGACAGTCGCGGATTTTTTTTCTTTCCTATGTTGCAACATCAACCCTGCTTCCACCATCATTGTCGAAACCATCTGCGCTCTCAGCTTTTGTAAAAGGATAGGAATAGGAACGTTTATCGGGTACACCTCATTGCTCCAAATATGGCTCCTAAGTCATCTTTGTGTTAGGAAAGGAAGAGTTAGGCAAAATTTTTTCTTCAAGATTAGTCCTCTTTCCACTGCATTAGAAAAAGAATGTCATAAGATAAGACAAAAAAGCATTGGGTCAAGGAATTATGAAACGTCAAGGAGGAAGAAATCATATGGAGAGCCCTATGGGTGTTCCCTTAGTCAATTGTGTACAGATATGGAGACTACACTTGTGTGCCGCTCTTAGGATTATGGGGAAATAATAGTAATGCTCCTGTATTAGTATTGTGTCAATTCCAGTGCTAGCAATTCATCCCGTTCTTTAAAGACTTGGGGCATTGGGATTTTGAATATTGAGAGCTTAATTATAAAGAAAAAGTCCAGTGAACTTTTCAAGCCTGGAAGAAAGTCCATTATATGGAAAAAAATTAGAGAAGAAGTCCTCCCACGCCTGGATACGAAGAGTGGAGGCTCTGTCGTATCAACGATCCATTACACCACCCAACTCTGGGATACTGCAAATCCCAATAGAGGAATCGCCTTCTAAGATCTACTTAAGAGGGAGGTCAAGCAAGAAAAGGCATCTTTTGCTATAGAAATCTCTCGACTTAAGGAGGAAAAGGGCTAGCTAGAGATGGACATCTATCTTATGAATGGTGAAATAGATCGAGTTGTTAAAGAAAAAGATCACTTCAAAGATGACCTTGAGAGCCTAACCAAGGATTATATGACACTTAGAAAAGCTAACAAGTCCCAACGTATTGGCAAGTCCTCAGTTGAATGGGAAGCAAAAGTCACCACTCTCAATCGCAAGCTGAATCAGCAAAAAGAGGAAGTCAGAACCAACAAAAAAAAGTTCATGAGGGCATGTGCTCTTGCTTCCACATACTAATGAAAGAATTAAAGACTCGAGGCCCAAATATGAGATACGAAAGCCACTAGGGTTAAAAATGAAGCCCTTATTTATAGAATCCAGAAGTTAGAATAATCTTTTCAGGATCATCATGGTCATATCAATGAACTAATAAAGGCTTTCGAGCAACGTAAACTAGATTGGTAAGCGACAATCAAGCAAGCATGTCTGAACTACCAAGAACAACATCAGCACCTCACTCAACAAGTTCATATGGCTCAGTGAGAGTGGATGACATGATTATAGTAGCTCAGTCCATAAGGTGAGACATCGCACTTGTTGGAGATCGTAAGTAATGACTTCTGGGTTTTCTTGATTGTGTGACAGATGTAATCATGTCAGATACATTTAGATGTAATCATGTCGTAAAAGAAAAACCCCTTTTGTGACTCTATGAATGATGTTATTGACAAAGCTATTCCAAGAATTAATTATCTCTAATGCATATGTATAGTTAATTTCACTTTTTTTCTCATTGCACTTGCATCAATCATTTATTATCTTAACTCATCATTGCATCATAAATTCTTATCAATAAATACATTTAAAAAAAGTCTATATGAGAATTGGGCCATAAAAATGCAAGGGATTTCAAGGTCAATCAGGAACATGGAACCTTACATCACGCATTGCTATCATAAGGAAATCATGGAGAGTGATCATGAAGCTCATACTGAATGACTTGAACTAATGGTTAAGGAATCACAAGACCAAATGCTTCGTCAACAATACGAAATGTAGAATCAAATTGCAAAACTTATGGCACTAAGGATTATCTATATGAAAGAAAGAGGGCAAGCCAGCACTGCTAAAATAAGGAATGATCCTCTCAATGTTGAAAGTCCCCCTGTCAATAATCCAAAACCTGCCTAAAGGGAAACTGGATAAGAATAATGGCCCGCTCCTACACCTGTCGCTCAAGCTCTACCGATCATTTACCTTAATCCTATTACGACAAGTTAATTCACTCCCAGTACTCAAGGGGTGAATACAGAAGTCTCATCAGCAGATCACATAACCCTTGATCATGAAGAATCAGAGAAAATAAAAGGTCAAAACTCCACCATGACTGCTATAGAAGTGAATAAGTTCTAGCTACTAGAAAAACACCTCCAAGCTATTGAGGGGAGTGACAAGTTCAGAGCTCTTGACACACAATCGCTGTCTTTGGTGTCCAACCTTGTCATTCCCTTGAAGTTCAAAGTTCCAGAGTTTTGAAAAGTTCAATGGAACCACCGACCTTCTATCCATGTTTGAATGTACCTATAAAAGATGGTTAGGTACGAGAAAGATGAAAAGCTTCTCATCTATTGCTTCCAGCATAGCCTCATTAGGGCAGTAGCTTGATGGCATATCGAGCCAAATGATGTTAAAGTCCAATCATGGGCTGACTTGGCTAAGGCCTTTCTGAATCAATACCAGCATGTGTGGGATTAGGCACTAGATCAACTTTCTTTGATGAATTTTGAGAAAAAATCTACTGAGAGCTTCAGGCAATACACCCAAAAGTGGAAAAAAAAGTAGCCTTAGTTTAGCCTCCATTTAGAAAAAAAGAGATGACAGTCACTTTTATCCACACTTTACATGCTTCTTATTACTAGAAGCCCATAGGAAATGCCATAAAAAAATTTGCTGACCTAGTCCTCTCTAGAGAAATGATTGATGCAGGCATTAAGAGTGGTAGAATGTCAGCTAAGGAAATATTTGGATCAAGTAAAAAACCTATGGCCAGTAAAAAGAAGGAAGGAGAGGCCAATACCATGAGATATGCTAGCTCATCTCAATCAAAACAATGTCAAACACCCGACCCTTACTACCCAAGCATGCTATATTCTCAACCTATCACCCTATCCCCTTAGCCAATTAATGCCATAATCTATAACCCATCCTTTGTAACCCCATCCAATGCACTACAAGGCTACCTTCTATAAGTCCACTAAAGGACCAATCCAGCAACCAATAATGCACCTGGCAATCGAGGTGCAAATCAATAAACACAAAATTTTGATCCTATCCTTAGGACCTACAAAGAGCTCTACCAGATCTTGCTCCAAAATCATTTGGTGGCCCCAATCTATGTCCTAGAAAATAAGCCACCATACCCATAATGGCATAACCCTAACGCTTACTGTGAATACCATGCCAAGGCAGCAGGGCATGACATTGATAATTGCATATTTTTCAAACGAAATATGCAAAATCTAATTAACTCAGAAGTTCTACAGTTTAAGATGAACCAGAGACCAAATGTTGCTGCCAATCCTTTACCAAACCATACTAAGCCAATTGCAAACATGATCGACATTGAGAACAAATGTGAGATAAAGGCAAGCATAGAGGATGTAAGGATGCCAATGTTCTTGGTCTGGCAAGCTTTGATTTAGGTTGGGTTGCTTAATGCAACAGGAAAAATTGAAAGACTATTTCGACAACTTTTGTGACTTTTATACGGTTGTAGGTCATACCTTATAAACATGCAAGGAGTTTAGGTCCATGGTTCAAAGAATGATGAATGAAGGCCAAATAGAATTTTATCACGAGATCACACCTTTTGCTAAATCTATCAACATGATAGGAGATCAAATCATGAAGCCACCTTATTAGAGAAATCAACAACTTATTCTTTATGGCAAGCTAAGTTCTGAGGTTAGTTCTTCGACATCTACACTAAAGTTAGTAGTAGTGCCTAAACTATTCCTATATAAGAGTAATAAAACTATTCCATGGAAATTCGAGAATCAGGTAGTGATGATCGGAGAACTAAGTCCCTCCACTACTACAATGGAACTGTCAGGAGTTAGTCATCTAACCCATAGTGATAGGTGTTATGCTCCCCCAACTCAAGAAAAATAGAAGGTTGATGCATCTCCAAGCACCAGTAGCACTCTGGCCCAAGCAAAGAATTTTGAACTTGAAAAAGTCAAGGAAGCAGTGAATGAAAAAGAAGCCATAAAGTTTTTCAAGTTCATTAAGCACAGTGAATATTGCATTGTGGATCAATTAAGCGAACAACCTACCAAGATTTCTGTGCTATCTTTGCTTCTTAATTCAAAGGTTTATCCAAATGCATTACTGAAAGTGCTAAATAAAGCATATGTGCCCTCGAATGTCTCTATAGATAAGTTGGATTGGCTAGTTAACAACATCATGGTCGATAATTATATCTCCTTCATTGATGATAAGATCCCACCTTAGGACAGGGGCAGTTATAAAGCTCTGCATATCACTACCTATTGCAAGGGATGCATTTTGCCTAAAGTACTTATAGATAATAGGTTAGCCTTTAATGTTATGCCTATGACCACATTAAACAAACTCCCTATTAATCAGTCTAACATCAAAAGTAGCCACACTATAGTTTGAGCTTTTAATGGAACGTGTCGCGGAGTAATTGGAAATATCACAACCCAGCTTCAGATAGGCCCATGTATATATGAAGTGGACTTTCAAGTTATGCATATTAATCCTTCTTACAATTGCTTATTGGGAAGGCCATGGATACACTCCGCTAGAGCCGTCCCATCCTCTCTACATCAAAAGTTTAAATTTATGATAAATGATAAAGTAGTCACCATCGAAGCTACAGAAAAAATTATCGTCACTATTTTCATCGAGGATATCTACATAGAGCCTAATGGAGATGCACCAAATTCATCATTCCAATCCTTCAAGTTCGTCAATACAATATTTATGGGAGAAAAATTACCAATAGTCAAACCTTATCTATCAAAGAATACCCACTCAGGTTTAAAAATGGTTGTTGGCAAAAGTTCCCATGCTAAAAAAGGGCTTGGTAAAATTTTGCAAAGGATGGCCTGAGCTTTATAGGTCACCACTCAAGCCAACAAATGAGGTTTAGGATTTAAGGCCAATACGCACTCAAGAAAGTGACAAGAAAAGAAGACCTCTAACCTAGAGATGACACGATCATTAGGTCAAGAGGGGGAGTCAAAGTCGATAATGTTTTCATCTCTCCATGAGTTATTTTGTTCAGGAAGACGAATTGATCCAAGCCAATCGGAAGAGCAAAAGGCCAAAGATGTCTTGGTTATCCTAAATCAGGCACTTAACAACCTCTATCTCTAAGATACCAAACCATAAAATTCATGTCCTTCTATTAAGTCCTGATTTTGATGATAGAGTCATGACAAAAGCCCCTGCACTTTTCTTGTCCTTTTATGTAATGTCAAGAAATGACAACCTACCTACCTTCGCCCAAAGATAGATAGGTGTCCTATGTAAGGGGCTTTTTTTATCAAACATTATCAATGAAATGACTTTTGCACATATCATTCCATATTGTGTATCACTTTTTAACCTTTTTATCTATATTACTCTTTTACCTTCAATTTTATCCAAATTTCTTAGTTGTGTGCATGCCTTTTGCAATGTTTATTTCTTTGCCCTTTTAGGTTTCCTATGACAGTAACATGGAAATTTCTAATGGGTCTTTGAAGATTAATTTTGAACAGTCAAGTTGCACTAGTGAAGTTGATCCTAAAGAAGATTTTGAAGAAAGCTCCTTACCACCAAACCTCTTACAATTAGTTGAGTAAGAGGAAAAGCATATCATGCCCTATAAAGACCCAACAGAAGTAATAAATCTGGGTACTCATGAGGACCGAAAGAACATTTAAATTAAAACTTCAATAAAGTCAACAACTAAGACCAAGCTGATAGACTTACTCCAGGAATATCAGGATGTATTAGCTTGGTCATATCAAGACATGCCAGGACTAGACACTGATATAGTGGTCCATAAGCTTCCCATCAGGCCTGAATGCAAACCAATCCGACAAAAGTTAAGGAGGGTAAAGCTAGAAATGCCCTCAAAATTAAAGAAAAAGTTAAAAAGCTATTTGATACAGGGTTTATTAGAGTAGCCAAATATCCAAAATGGGTTACCAATATAGTCACAGTCCTAAAGAAAGATGGTAAAATATAAATATGTGTTGATTATAGGGATTTGAATCGAGCTAGTCCTAAGGATAACTTCCCACTACCCCATATCAACACTTTGGTAGACAACACGGCCAAGAATATTTTGTTCTCCTTCATGGATGGATTCTCAGGCTATAATCAGATTAAGATGACACCCGAAGACATGGAGAAAATAATTTTCATAACCATGTGGGGGACATTTTGCTATAATATCATGCCCTTTTGACTAAAAAATGCTAAAGTAACCTATCAGAAGGCCATGGTAGCCCTATTCCATGACATGATGCATAAAAAAATTGAGGTCTATATTGATGACATGATTACCAAGTCAATGAAAGAGGATAAGCATGTCACAGACCTTCATAAACTTTTTTAACGGCTACAAAAATTTTAACTCAAATTGAATCCTGCCAAATATACCTTCAGAGTCACTTCGGGTAAGCTTTTGGGCTTTACAGTCAGCGAAAAAGGGATTAAAGTTCACTCTAAAAAAAGTCAAAGCCATTCAGGATATGCCACCACCTCAATCCCAAAAAGAAGTGAGAAGCTTTTTAAGAAGACTAAACTACATTGCTAGATTCATATCTTAGCTCATAGATAAATGTGACCCTACCTTTTAGCTCTTTCATAAATAAAATCTAGGAAAGTGGAATGAGGCATGTCAAGAAGCCTTTGATAAAGTCAAACATTATCTTTCAAGCCCATCAATATTGGTACAACTGATGCCCAGTCGACCTTTAATCTTTTACTTGGCAGTCTTTAACAAGTCTATGGTTGTGTATGAGGACAGCATGATAAGTTAGGAAAAAAGGAACAAGCAATCTACTACTTGAGCAAAAAGTTCACAAAATGCAAGTTCAATTACTCTACAGTCGAGTAGTTATGTTGTGCTTTAGTGTGGATAGCCAAAAAACTTAAGCAGTACATGCTGTATCACACCATATGGTTGTTTGCAAGGCTCGATCCTATCAAGTATCTATACGAAGCCCCTACACTATCAAGAAGGCTAGCTAGATGGCAAGTTCTACTTTCTGAATATGACATTGCCTAGGTTAGTCAAAAGGTTATCAAGGGAAGTGCGATAGCTAACTTTTTGGCAAGTCGAGCGGAGGGATGACTATGAACCCTTAAATTTTGACTTCCCAGATAAAGATCTAATGTGCGTTTCTAAAGATAAAGATGTCTTCAACTAGGATCAATCTTGGAAGATGTACTTTGATAGAGCGTCAAATGCTCTAGGACATGGAATTAGGGTAACATTGATGTCACCCGATGGGAGTCTTTATCCGTTCACAGTAAGGCTAAATTTTAAATTCACAAATAATATTGTACAATGTGAAGTATGTGTTATGGGGCTTCAAGCAGCCATTAAGAGGAATGTCAAGATATTATAGGTGCTTGGTGATTCGGCCCTAGTTATCTACCAATTGAAAGAAGAGTGGCGAACACACGATGCCAAGCTAATACAATATAGGAAGCTGATAGCAGAGCTCAAGAAAGAGTTTGATGATATTAGTTTTTGGCACTTACCTCGAGAAGAGAACCGAATAGCTAATGCTTTAGCTACCATATCATCCATGTTTAAAGTCAACCAGGAGTCGGACGTCGCTTTCATATAGATGAGCATTTACACAACTCCGATTCATTATCGTAATGTTAAAAAAAGAAGGATGGCCTACTGTGGTACTATGACATCTTTCGTTACATCAAGGATCAGTAATATCCTAAACATGCAACCGAGATTGATAAAAGGACTATCAGAAGGCTGGCTATGAGATTTGTTCTCGATGGAAAAATCTTATACAAAAGGAGTCACGATCAAGTATTGCTCAGATGCGTTGACACTTTTGAAGCTAAAAAGATCCTAGAAGAAGTTCATGAAGGGATTTATGGCACACATGCCAATGGACATCAGATGGCCAAGCAAATCATGAGAGCAGGTTATTACTGGTTAACCCTCGAGAAAAATTAGATCAATTATGCCTGAAAATGCCATAAATGTCAAATCTATGCTGACAAGATCCATATCGCTCCAACGCCACTCTATGTCATGACGGCCCTATGGCCCTTCTCTATATGGGGCGTGAACGTGATCGGGCCAATCACCTCTAAAGCTTCTAATGGGCATTGTTTTATCTTAGTTAATGGGTAAAGGCTGCCTCGTATGCTAATGTCACTAGATCGATTGTATGTAAGTTTGTCAAGTGGGACATTATCTATAGATATGGCATCCCAAACCAAATCATCATAGATAACGCAAGCAAGTTAAACAATAAAATGATGCACGTAGTCTGCTCACAGTTTAAGATCCAGCATCATAATTCTGTCCCTTATCGCCCAAAGATGAATGTGGCAGTCGAAGTGGCTAACAAAAATATTAAAAGAAAAGTTAAAAAAATGGCCTAGACTTATTAGACTGACATGAAAAGCTATTTTTTTCACTTCATGCCTATCAGACCTCAGTTCGCACTTCCACGAGTGCTACCTTATTTTCTCTTGTCTAAAGGATGGAAGCTGTATTGCCTATCGAAATCGAGATCCTTTCTCTTAGAGTCTTGATAGAAACCAAACTTGAAAAAGCTGAATGGGTTAAGAACAGATATGACCAGCTCAACCTCATCGAGGAAAAATGCATGAAGGCCATCTGCCATGGTTAAATATAGCAAAAACGCATGATCCAGCCCATGGAAAAAAGATATGCCCATAACAATTTCAACCAGGCAAATTGGTATTGAAGAAGATCCTCCCAATTCACAAAGATACATAGGGCAAGTGGACTCCTAATTGGGAAGAACTATATGTTGTGAAGTAAGCCTTCTCTAGAGGGGCCCTAATCTTGTTAAAAATGGATGGTAATGTCTTGCCTAATGCAGTCAACTCAGATTTCGTCAAGAAATTTTACACGTAAAGGGCGAAAACTTGAAAAAGTGTCCTTCAAAAAAAAGGAAAAAAGTAAAAAAAATAAAAACAAAACAAAAACAGAACAAAAAAAAACAAAAAAATAAACAAAAAAAAGAAAAGAAGGAAAACAAAAAGGGGTTTAGATGAAAATTTGAAAAGAACATCTAGGCAACCAACCCAACTACAATTGAAAACCCATAGGGGTAACTTGAGAATATCAATTTTGATGGGACATGAACTGAGAGTACCTAGAGGACAATGCAAAACAATCCTAAAGATCTTTCGAAGATAAAATCATGCTAGGCATATTCATTGCTTGAGAAAGATTCTAAAAACACCTAAAGAACATTTATGTCATGATTGTCAGAGGCATCTTTTGCCCAAAAGATCATTTTTCTTACTACCTTATCAATTGCTTGTCAAATAGTGTATTGAATTATGTCCCTTTGTTGTCATGAATAAGTATTGCCTTGTTTCTTCTAACCCTTATACAATTCACATTGCATTTGCCTTTTAACTGATACTGTTTGATATCAACTGAAATATGCATCAGGACATCTTGATATTACATTAAAAGAAAAAGAAAAGCCTAGGGAACTCTGTTCATGCCCTGATCATCAAGATCATGCGCTTTTCACATTCAAGCATCAAGATCATGCACTTGTCACATTCAAGCACTCACTTGGCATAACCATACACCAAACCATTTCTTGCTCTCACGAGCCACATCTCAAGAAAAACCATTTTAAACTAACCAAAAATTGATGCATTCTATCAGAGACATCAACCTAATCAGTTGAATAGTCTCCAAATTATTGATAATGCCTTTTATTTATCAGGAAAATAATTGAGCCTCTTGAATCGAGAAATGCAACAGTCCAAGTTCTTAAGACTAAATTTTTGGTCATATCTCTAATGGAACTGAGACAACGTACAATCCCCAGCGGGATTAGGAAAATTTTTGTCTATAGTTGTAATAAAGATGAATCACCATTCCTTTGAGAGTCTGAATGATGTACAAGAAGAACTACAGCTATCTCCCATATTAAACTTCACATTATGCAATCATGATAGCATTTCATATCATGCATTCATATTACCATCGTACATTATTTTACAATATCACTTTAAGCCAGGTTTGCTGAACCTCCAAAGAATTCTTGGTAAGACCTCTAAGCTTCGCAAACAAATGCCATTTAGGTTATGTCTTTTTCTTCTTATCACTTCATGTTGAAACCCTTTTTATCAAGCAACTATTATCAAAGTGCTAGTGTCAAGAAATTATTATCTATCATCAAAAAAACTTTTGCCGAGAACATACATCAGAAGCTTTGTCAAGAATTTTGTTAAGAATTAGTGTGAAAACCCTTTTCAATAGGAAATTCTATCATGAACTTTTGTTAAGAAAAGCTTATATTATAAGTTTTATTGAAAACTTTGTCACCAACCTTTAAAGCCCACAAGTCAGTGGCACTCTTTTAAAAGCCCGCATGTCAGTGGCACCTCTTAAAACGCACATGTTAGTGGCACCCTTTTAAAGCCCATAAATTAATGGCACCCTTTTAAAGCCCATAAGTCAGTGGCACCCTTTTTAAAGCCCATAAGTTAGTGGCACCCCTTTAAAGCCCACATATTGGTGGCACCTCTGCAAAGCTCATAGGTTAGTGGCATCCTTTTAAGCCCATAAGTCAGTGGCACCCCTTAAAGCCCACAAGTCAGTGGCACCCCTTAAAGCCTACAAGTCAATGGCACCTTTTCAATGCCTGCACGAGTTGGAGGCACTTGAGTCAAAGCCCACACGAGCTGGTGGCACCCAAGTCTAAGTCAAAGCCTGTACGAGCTAGCAACACCCTAGTCAAAGCCTGCATAAGCTAGCGGTAGCCGAATTAAAGCCCACATAAGTTGGTGGCACCTAGGTTTAAGTCAAAGTCTGCGTAAGTTGGTGACACCTATAAAAAAATCCATGATACCCATACCTGCCTAACGGTGTCAAACCTTAGAAAACATAACATCCTAGTATTCTGGGGAGCATCAGTCCACCCTAGATAAAATAGTGTCTATTTATCTTTGCCTTGTTCTTGATCTTTAGCAATGGTCAAAGAGGGGTAGCTGTAGACACCTTATTTTATTCGGGCTAATTTTTAACAATTTAGAGCATGGACGTGAGAGGGGGCAATGTTGTTGCCTGAGGAAAAAGTATTTTGAGGACGTCAAGAAGGCTTAGGGATCATATCAAAGGTAAATGCAAAGATGTGGCATCAAATGATGTAGTTCAAGGTATCTGGGGATAAAAGATATGAGAAAATTCACAAATTTACTTGAATGTATTGATACATGGTTGTCATGTATCAATACAATGCTCCAACATGCCAAAATTTGAAATCTCCCTATTTGTAGTAATACAACATATAGATGTATCGCTACATAAGCCTCTGTATCGATACAGGATCTTATGTATTGACACCAGGCCATGCCAGGTCCAAAGAATGTATTCTGTAAAGAAATGTCTCAATACATATCAACATGCATTGATACAATGGTTCATAGTATCAATGCAATGCTCATTGTATCAATACACACAAGGTTTTTGCACCAAATGTCTCGATACATTATGTAATGTATCGATACATGTAGGCCATTTTCACTATCCGGGCATTTTTTATTCATCCACTATTGATCTAAAACTCGATTTTAACTTATTTTTTTGCAGCAGGAAAGATTAAAACACTTATCATATTATAAATTTAGACTTTTGGATTAATTAAAACATCTTTTTAAGTCTAAATTAGATTAAAAGGGTTAAGGTCATTTGATCACCTTACTCCTTCTTAGTTGTTAGCCAATGTCACCATCAGCCACCCTAGTTGCTGGCAAATCATTTCAATATTTAAACCAACCACTCGATGCACATCACATTGGCAGCAAGTTACTCCCTACAACCACCCTATAGCCACCATGCTGTCACTTTGTCCCCTTGAGAAATGGCTAAAAACACCTTCAATTTGGCTCCAAAAGGTTGGTATAAATGGACCACTTCTATCTCAGCAAAGAAAAGGAGATTTCAACTCATTTTCACTTCCAAAAACACATTCACACATCAAAAAAACAAAATCCCGTAGCTCTTTACTCAGCACCAAAAAAATAACCCTAAAACATTTACCTCTCAACCTCTACACATTCTAAAAATCACCCTCATCCATATCAAAACCAAAATCTCATTGTTTTCTCTCTTTTTCTTGCTTATTTACAATAAGGAAAAGAGAGAAATCCAAGCTATCTCTGTTACTCTAACTATTTGGACAAAGTTAAAGTTTTATTGGTATAACTTCCTACTCTATCATTTACATTTTTTATTTTTCAGCACCTTCATCATTTTAGTGAGCTCTCCATGTTTCCATTAGCCACTTAGGATTATCATGCATTATTGTGGCATTTGGTTATGGCAGTTTAAGATTTGGATGCCTTAATGACCATTCTATGAGCAAAATGCCTCATTTCATCCTCATTAGTTTGATATCTCTTGCTCATGCATTTTATGCCATGTCCATGCATTTTGTTATCCTTAATCCATGTATGAATCATTAGCCTAACACATTTTAAGCACATTTACACATTAACTTGCATGAATTATTGTAATTTTTAGCATCCATAACATTTTCTTATCAAAGTGCACAACACATTCTTTGTCTAGGCCATTAATAAAATTAGCATCCTTATTCATGTTATATGCCAACCCTTTATATGTTTATTGTCAAAATACATGTTTGATGGCTAATAAAAACTGATTTTCAAAAACCCCCAAGCCAAGCATGTTAACCTTAACCAATGAGGATAAGCATAGACTTATCATTTTCCTTAAAGCTAGCAAAATAACTTGGGGAAAATTAAGTTTTCCAAATATGGAATCTTGTTTAAACAAGCTCAAATCTTTTGATTTTGAAATAAAAATGGTCTTACAATTATTCCTTAAATGTTTAGGCATTTTTCTTTAGTCAAAACCTTGAGTGGTACGATTAATGAGCCATTTCATCATCCCAAACTACTCTAAGGCTATGCAAATGAGCTTGTGATGCTCATGCCACTCTTTCCCTTTAGTCATAGACATTTGAATGTCAATGACTCGGGTTTGGACCCATAAACATAAAAAGAATAAGAGATATCCCCTACTTTGCTTTGTCCCCTGTTGGTAGCACAGTTGTTGCAAATTGAAAAATTATTTTAAAATCCTTAACGATTTTTCATGAATTTTTGATATTTTTCTATCAAAGCATGTCGAATTATCTTTAAAATGGTGTCTTATTCACCCTTGGATTAGTCTGGATGGGAAAGTTATGATTTTTCAAATCTAAACTGTCCAAAACCTCTAGAATCCAAACATGTATTCTGGTTGGGCCATTCATGCCCACTAAATGATTTTTCCAAATTTTTCAAATATTTTTCCTAAATATTTCATGAAATTTCCTTTCAGGGAATGTATTATTTGCAATTTTTTGATACCAAATAAGTCCAAAATGATTTTTCAAAGTTTGACACACCTTGTTCATCGTATGCTCTATTAATAGCAAAATTGATCCAAATTTGAAAATTTATTCTCTTAGAAAGTGACTTTTTGGGATAGTGAGAATATTTTTACGATGACCCTCATCGAGTCACCTTTCTAACGGTGTCTTGTCCACCATCTAAATCCTTTGAATCAATTTAGAATAAATTTAGGAAGCAAGATAGTGCAATGCTATCCCCTATTTTCAGTTTTGGTCAAAATCGAGTTATTTTGCCGAATTTCGTCTCGAGACATTCGAATGTCTCTATGTCAACCCGCTTAGACTCGAGAACATGCTTCGACCTCCCATAGGCTCATACCAAGGCATAAACACATTTTACATCTTTACCATCCTTATTCACAATAATTTTTTTTTGTTAAAAGTTATTGAAAGGCTCATACATTCTCGAAATCACAAGGTTTTGCTAACTTAAGCTTTCCAGCTTGACTTCTCTAAAGAGTGTTAAACGTATCACTTTTAGGGATACTTCAACCCTATCTTTTCGAAGGGATACTCTAAACTTATTTTTTAAAATTGTCAGAATAGAAAAACCTTTTTTTGTCAAAATGATTTATCATCCACGAGATACTCCAACCCTGACCTTTTGAAAGGATGCTCCAACCTCGTTTTTCAAAATTGTTAAGATTAAAAGAAACCTACTTTGCCAAAATTATTTGTTACCCACAAGTATACTCCAACCTACCTTTCTGAAGGGATGCTCTAACCCTATTTTCAGCTATAATTAATTTTTTTCTCATTCTTGGACTTCTATGAACATGTCAAACAAATCTTGTTTAATCAAGGAACCCAGATGCACCTCAAAAATTATCAATTTGATTATTCCCAACTAATCGATACCAATTGCGAGATAAATTCTAATAGTCTATTCCTTTTCTTTATCATTGCATTGAATGATCTATGTTATGTTACTTTATTTATTATCTTACTAACATGATTTTTTTTATGATGATTATTTGCATTCATGTTTTCCAATCATTTCAAATAAAACTAAAGGTAATGTGCCACATGGGTATCTCTTTAGTGTCCAAAGTGGAACATTCCATTTTCAAAGTAAAATCCATAGGTTATTTTTATAAAAAATCTTTATATTCCCCATTTCTTTGAGGCATATATAAGATTATATCTGTTTCATCAAAACTTGGATTTGTATTTCTATAAGATTCATGCACTAAAAGAGGTTATATTGAAATAATGTTAAGATAAGATCGAAATAATTAAAATTGAGATAAGACATAGCTAGAAGGTATCGATTTAGGGCATCGTAAAAAAGTTCATACCTCATCGTGAGTAACCAACTTCTGAACCTAAAAAGTGATCTTTGCATTACATAGACCATGGGATCGATGTTTTGAGTTTTGTATCTCAAAACATAGGTTTCAATAGGCATCCAATCCTGCCTAGCCCAAAATAATCGGTGGTGACTCCAAGCATTGACCATTTTGTGATGGTCATCTGAGACCAATAAGATGAGCAATTTATCTTATGGTCCCTTTCACTGTATCACGAGTTGAAAATTCATACATTCTTGTTATCGTCGCATCACCAAAGAAAAGTCTCGATCAAAAAGATATTTCCAAGTCAAGAAAATAGTTTAAGTCATATGCACCCTTAGATCCATGAGGATCTACCTCAGGGTATGTTGTGACAATATGGTGCCAAAGGAAAATAAAAAGGACAAATATCCAAAAAAGTGATGATTACTAAAGATGTCTCGATAAAAGTCTAAGAATCGATGAAAAA
The DNA here is from genome assembly GCA_038382025.1 of Adansonia gregorii. Classification (NCBI taxonomy): domain Eukaryota; kingdom Viridiplantae; phylum Streptophyta; class Magnoliopsida; order Malvales; family Malvaceae; genus Adansonia; species Adansonia gregorii. The sequence continues at coordinate 28,351 of JBBYHO010504501.1, read as the reverse complement.
AAGAAGCGATTGAACTTTTCAAGTTTATAAAGCATAGTGAGTATAGCATTGTAGAGCAACTAAAACAACAACCTACATAAATCTCTCTGTTAGCTCTATTGCTCAGCTCAAAGCTGCACTGAAATGCCTTATTAAAAGTGCTTGGTTAAGCATATGTTCCTTAGGATATATACTTAATCACTGGTAAACAATATTGTTGCTAACAACTTTATTTCATTCTAGGATGATAAAATACCGCTATGATGGACTACTTGAACAAAAGCCCTTCATATAACAACAAGCTACAATGGCATTATATTGCCTAAAACCCTGTTTGACAATGGATCAGTTCTCAATTTAATGCCATTAATCACGCTTTCCTACTTGCCAATCCATGCTAGCCTATGGTTGTCAAGGCATTTGATGGAACAAAAAAAAATCAAAGGGACCATTTTAATTACTTTAAATATCGATATGTGTCTGTTCAAAGTATAGTTTCATGTCATTGATATCATCCCAGCATATAATTACCTATTGGATAACCATTGTTGTACCAACATTGCTTTATCAAAAGGTCAAATTTTTACTTAATGAAAAAGTGGTCAGCATATCCAGGGAAGAAGGCATCGTAGCCATGACTTTTACTGAGGCCTACTATGTTAAGATAAATCCCAAAGTTTAGGAGTGTTTGTTTCGAACCTTTGAGATTGTTAACATTACTTTTATCATAAAAGGGTTGATAATCTAGAAACCCAAGCTTTTAAAGAGCACTTCCATGGGCCTCAAGCTTACGATTAAGAGAGGGTTTAGACCTAGAAGAGGGCTCAAAAGATATGTACATAGGATAAGCTAGTCCATCAATTTAATGGGTAAAAGAGACAAACATGGTTGGTTTTAAGTTAGAATGGAATCAAAAAAAGAAGAAAAAAAATAAAAAACAAGAAAATAAGTCAACCAAGGATGTGAGTTTGGAATTGAGTCAGAAAATAATTCTTTACCCTTTTTTAAAGGAAATTTGCCATAGCAAATGAGTCATTAATCTAGAAACCAAAGGGAAAGAAAAAAAAGATGTTGTAATGATGATCAATATGGTTGTTGAGTAATGTTCAGCGGCCACTATTAGAAAAAATAGTGAGGAATTGAATAATGATCATGAAATCTACTTGTGTCTTCTTGAATATGTTTGAAAGAATTAAACTATTATCAAGAAAGCTATAGTGTTTAGCCATTTTTAGAGCAATTTTAGGAACTCACTTTGAAATTTAAAGAATTTTTTTTGTAAAAGAATTTAAAAAGTTAAATTGTCATTTTCAAAAATGAAACGCATGTAACTTTTTGTTTATCTTTAATTTCTTTCATATCCATATTCTATTTTTTACATACATATACACAATTCATGCCATATATTTGTTTGCCTATTTTTTGCTTCCTTTTACATTTACAAATCCCACGATCAAAGAAAAGTGGATGATCTTAATCTGGATTTAGAGATCAATTTTGAACAGTTATTTGCTTAAATGTAGATGATTTTGAAAAAAATGAAAGATCATACTTTGCCTCCCAATTTGCTAAAAATAATTTAGCAGAAAGATGAATGAATAATGCCTCATGAGGAGCCCATAAATGTTATAAATTTAGGGGATAATGAAGATGATAGAAAAAAGTCAGAGTAAGAATTGCTTTCATGCTTGCCATTCAAACAGAATTTATAAGTTTACTTTAATAAGAGTTTTGATATGCATTTGCATTGTCCTATCAAGATATGTCAGGCCTAGATACAAGGGTTATTGTCCATAAATTACCTTTAAAACCAAATTGTAAGCTAGTTTAGCAAAAGTTAAAAAGAATGAAACCGAAAATGCTATTAAAGATTAAAGAAGTGGTAAAGAAACAATTGAAAGCCAAATTTTTTAAGGTGGCAAAATACCTAAAGTGGGTTGCAAATATCATCTCGGTTCCTAAAAAAGATGGGAAAGTTAGAATGTGTGTAGATTATTGGGATTTAAGTCTAGCAAGTCTAAAAGATAATTTTTTTCTCCCTATATCGATACTCTGGTTGACAAACTGCAAAAAACTATTTCTTTTCTTACATGGATGGATTCTCTGTGTATAACTAAATTAAAATGGCACCAAAAGTCAAGGAAAAGACCACATTTGTTATAATGTAGGGTACCTTTTGTTACAAAGAAATGCCATTTAGATTGAAAAATGCTAGCGTAACTTATCAAAGAGCAATGGCTACTTTATTCCATGATATGATGCATAAAGAAATTAAAGTATACGTGCATGATATGATTGTGAAATTACCCCTGAGAAATGGCATGTTGCATATTTACAAAAGTTGTTTAAAAGGCTAAAGAAGTGCCAATTGAAGTTGAATTTGGCTAAATGTACTTTGGTGTAAAATTAGAAAAATTATTGAGCTTCATTGTAAGTGAAAAAGGATTTGAGGTTGACCTTAATAAGATCAAATCCATTCAATAATTGTCACCTGCACACATGCAAAAAGAAGTAAAAAGTTTCCTTGAAAGATTGAATTACATGGCTCGTTTTATTTCCTAGGTTATGGACAAATGTGATCCAATTTTTTTGGCTCCTTCTAAAACATGATATGATTGAATGGGATGAATATTGCCAAATCACATTCAAACAAGTGAAGTTTATTTATCAAATCCACTTATTCTTATACCACCAATTCATATATACCTCATGGCTTTGGAGAGGTTAATAGGATGCATGATAAGGCAACATGACGAAACTAGAAAACAAAAAATAGGAAAGGTTATTTATTACCTAAGTAAAAAGTTTTTGGAATATATGGTAAATTATTTCCAAATAGAAAAGAAATGTTGTGCCTCGATCTAGACTACAAAAAGGCTCCAACAATACATGCTGTATCATACCATATAGCTAATCATCAAAATAGATCCGAATTCGATCAAGTACATTTTCAAAGCACCAACGTTATCAAGATAGATAGCTTGGTGGTGGGTCTTGTTATCGAAATATGTATAGTTTATGTGAGTTAAAAAGCCATGAAAGGAAGTGTCATTGTTAAATTTCTAGCAAGTCCAACACTCAAAGATTACTAGCCTTTATATTTTAACTTCTTTAATGAAGAATTAATCAATATTTCAGTGAATGAGGAAAGGGAACAACATAAAGAGTTAATATGGAAGATGTATTTTTATAAGGCTTTAAATGCTTTAGGTTATAGAATTAGGGCAATCTTGATATCCCAAAAAAGGAGATTACTAACTTTCAATTCTAAACTGGATTTTTATGGCACAAATAATATGGCAGAATATGAGGCATGTGTCATGGGACTTTGAGTAGTCTTAAAAAGAAAAGTCTGATAAGTAAAAATTTATGAAGGCTTAGCCTTGGTAATTTATTAGCTTATAGAGAATGGAAAACTCGGGATTTGAGGCTGCTATAATACAAAAGTTGATTTTAAAACTTCTAAAAGAGTTCAAGAAGGTGGAATTTTTTCATTTGCTCTGAGCTAGTAATCAAATGGCAAATGCCTTATCCACCCCTGCCTCAATGTTGAAAGTATATAAGGGGTAAAAAGTTATCCCGATTTAGATGAATATATATGAGTCCCTAACTTATTATCATAATGTTGAAGCAAAAATCGACAGCCACCTATGGTATTATGATATCTAGAGATATCTTAAGGATTGAATATATCTAGAGAATACTTATGAAAATGATAAAAGAACTTTAAGGAGTAATAAGTTTTGTTCTTGATGGTAAGATTCTCTATAAGAAAAGTCATGATTAGATATTGTTAAAATGCATTAATGCTGTTGAAGTGCGAAGAATTCTAGAAGAAGTACATGAAAGGGTTTATAAAATCTATGCTAATAGACACGAAATGGTAAGACAAATCATAAGATTGGGTTTTTTATAGATAACCATGGAGGAGCATTAATTTTAGGATAGGCCTTACGTGGTTCAAAAAGCATTTTTGGAGGAGCATTAATTTTAGGAGAAATAAATAGGGATATTTTACTGAACATTGTAAATTTTGATAATGTAAAGAAATATTACGTTTAAAATGCAGTGTCATCAAAGAAAAAAAATAAAAGAAAAATAAAAATAAAATATTAGATGAAAACCTAAAAAGAAGGGGGCATGCAATCCAAGACGATAAAAGGGGAAGGTTCAAGTTAAAACCTGAAAAAGGTGACTTAAGCATTTGGTAAAGATTGAATAAAGCATAATGGGCCGAGTGGTTAAGGCTAGAAAAGAAAAAAATGGTGTGGTCAGAAGCATTTTCCAAGGATAAATTTTCATAAAAGCAAATATCCCTTTTAAAAGAAACCTTTAAAGAACTAATTAAGAGATTCTATTTATCTGTGTGATATCTAAATTTTTTTTGCACCTCAGCCTTATTATTCTTTCTATTGAAAATCCATTATTATATTTTTTTCATGTTGTATTTTCTTCCCTTGTTGAAATAAACTGGTATTTTCATAAATATCTTTTGATGGATTTTTTTAATCATGAAAACTCTATTAAATAATGACTAACAGTTTAAGGAATTGGAAAATAATTAAAAGAATAATAAAGTGATTTCTTTACATTACTTTAGAATAGGGTCATAACATTACAGGAACCTAAGTTAATATTTTAAATCTTTAGGACACTCTAGGGATGGTTAGAGTGGATAAATGACATTCTGGAATAATTAGGATATAGTTTAAAGAATATCCCAAAAAGGAAGACAAGTCCTTTTAGATGATTTCTTGGAAGAGAAATTTAAAGATCTTGATTCTTTAACCATTAGGATATCATTATTCTTATTAGCTTGTTTGGAGTATTGATGGGGGATTTTAGAAACCATATATTCCCCATCATGCACTTCTTCAACTCCTAGATGGCACTGATATATTGATTAATTTGATTTATTAGGTTTGAATAACCTATCGAGTTTTTTTTATTAAAAGAAAAATAAGTGTTGTAACATTTTAATTTTAAGAATAGAGGCAAGTGTATTTTGGCTTTAACATTTTCTAAAGATGCCTTCGATTACAAGCTCAGGCACTGGCTCCTTTCGCTAAAAAGAAAAAAAGATATATTTAATATTTTTTGAAAATGCCTTTGACTACAAGCTTAAGCACTAGCTTTCTTTGACAAAAAAAAGGATATATTCAATATTTTTTGAAAATTTTAGAGTCCATGTAAAGGCATAAATAGCCTCACAAATTGTGTAAAAAGGAACATCAGTCACATTTCAAAAAAATGCCTTCAATTCTAAATTTTGGATAAATTAGATTAATGAAACCAACAAATAAAAATTTATGAAAAGACATAATATGCAAATTTCATGCATTTTCATTTGCAATCAATGATTTGCATATTAAAAAATTGAGCATGACGTGGTTAAAAAACTATTTAATATTTTGACTTCCCTAAAACAAAAAGGTAAATTTTGAACTTTTTTCAAGTATTCTAAATATCAGGCATTATTATTTCTGTTGACTATTATGGTTTTTCCTTGGTCAACCCATTCAATTCAGGCTTCATCCTAATCATTCCTTAGTTAGTTCATATGGTTTTGTCATAGTTAACCCTTTTTCTACTTAGGTTTTACCCCAATCACCCAAAGTTAGTTCATATGGTTTCATCTTGACCATTCCCTTTTCGAATTAGGTTTCACCTTAGCCAACCTAAATTAGTTTATATGGTTTTATCTCGACCAACTTCTTTTCAATTGAGGTTTTGCCCTGGTCACCCAAAGTTGGTTCATATGGTTTCATGCCAACTAACCCTTTTTTCAACTTAGGTTTCACCTTGGTCACCCAAAGTTAGTTTATATGGTTTCATCCCCACCAACCCTTTTTTGACTTAGGTTTTGCCCTAGTCACCCTAAGTTTATTTGTATGGCTTTTTCCTGTTGAACCCTTTTTGACTTAGGTTTCCCTCAGGTCACTAAAAATTGGTTCTTATGGTTTTATCCTAGCCAACCCCTTTTTTGACTTTGGTTTCATTTGTCACTTAAAGTTGGTTCATATGGTTTCATCTCGACCAACTTTTTTTAACTTAGGTTTTGCCCAAATCACTCTTAGTTTGATTCATATGGTTTCATCCCTACTAACCTCTTTTTGACATAGGTTTCACCATGGTCACCTAAAGTTGGTTCGTATGGGTCTATCGCGACCAACTTTTTTTCGACTTAGGTGACTAGGGTATGGCTCCATCTCGACCAACTTTTTTTTGACTTAGATTCCACCCTAGTCACCCAAAGTTAGTTCACATGGTTTTGTCTCGGCCAACTCTTTTTAACTATGGTTTTGCCCTAATCATCTTTAGTTAACTAGTGTGGTTTTGCCCTGGTCAACCTATTAGATTTAGGCTTCGTGTCTAAGGTTTCTATTCTAGTTTTTTTGTTTTAGTGTGCACGTTGATGTTTTACTTTTCAAGACTTTACGACCAAGATAAAATTATGCCTATTTGGTCTTTATCTTGTTTCTAATTCTCAGTACTAGACAAATAGGGGCAATTGTAAACACCTAATTTTGATCAAACCCTTTTTTCAATAATCCTACATATTAAAAAATGAGAACGACAACCTAGTGGCCACCACGGTCAATATCAAACTCCTGTAAGCAAATTAGGCACTTTCATGACTGATTTAGTCATATATAAATTGCTGTATATGCACATGCCAAAAAAGTGCAATTTTGACAATTGATCTTAGATAAAAAAAATATGAATATTTAAAAGAAAAATTGGTTTTAAATATTTTCTTGTCAAATTTTAGAACTTTATTTTTGTGGGTGATATCATGGTCAAATTTCCCATTTTTAGGAATTTTTTGAGATTTTTTTGTAAAACTCAAAAAGTTGACTATTGTATTTTTTTACCTACAGTTATGTAGTATTTATGGCAATATGCATTCTGAAAATAAAAAATATTCAAGAGAGATTAGATATTGGCATTTTACACAACAAGGCGTCAAGCTATTAATTTTGCCATTTATTTTTAAATTTCTCACAGTATTACAAATATTTTACCCATAATTTTTTTTGGTAAAAACTTGTTCCAAACTTCGAATTTTCATCTTTACCATTTTCTAAATTAATATTTTAGATAATATGTTGTATTTAACTCATTTTATATAAGTTTCAATGTATTTTTTATTTATTTTCATTTTTTTTGATCCTTAAATACGAGCTTTCCTTTATCTATAAAATTTTCAATAGAATTTTCTCAAGTTTTGAACTTAAAAATTCTTTAAATATTCCCATTAAATTACCATAAAATCAGTTTTGAAAAATCTTAATCCATTCTACGAATTTTTCTTATTTCCTAGATACGGAGTTTGTTACTTCATAATTTTTTTCAATTAGATCTTTTTGGGTTTATAATTTTTAAAATTTTTATATTTGTGTTAATTTCATACTAAATCAGTTTTTAAAAATTCAAATTTTTTATGAATTTTAATTTTTTCTTTAAAATGTTAGTTTTCCTTCATAAGGGTTTTTTCCTTGTAAAATTTTATGAGTTTATATTTCTAATTAAGTTTTTTCTTGTTATTTATTTATTTTATTTATTTCCAAAATTTTTTTTTATGATTTATTACTTTACTTTTCAATTTTATTTTTATTCTCATTTATTTTGCCAAGCTAGTTTTATTGAAACTAGTTTAGCTCAATTTCAATTTTATCCCTTATCCAATGTAGTTGGTTTCTAATCATCCCGTTAGATGATATTAGCTAGATAATCATGGAAAAATATTGAGAATGACTATGAAGTACACTATAATTAAATGCATTCTTATCTATAGTTGTTATTATTAAAAAAAATCATTAAAAATGAAAAAAAAATTAGCCAAGGGACTTTTTCACCCTTTGGCCAAACCTCCCTTTATAAATAGGAGGAGAATTTTTCCATTTGAATGAATTTGGCTTGGAAGAAAAGAACACTAAAAATACTATTTTTTTTCAAGTTCTAAAGCTTTATTACGATAAATTTCTACCCAAAGCTTTAGTTTTCTTCATTTTATTCATTTTTTTCTTGTAAGTGAGCCAAAATCATGTTTAAGTCATGACGTTTGATCCATGTTGAAAGACTAAGCATGATGGCCATAAACCATTTTCTTTGATCTAATTGTTTTCTTTAGTTTTTCTTGATGGCGAGTTGTTTTTTTTCATGAATCATGTTTTTTGTTCACATGATATTGATTTTTGTCTTATGATGTTATATTTGTCATATATATGTGATCATATGTGTGCTATTTTCCTTGGTATGTTCTTGGTGATATGTTGAAACAACATGTTTATATGTTTATTTTTTATGATTTAGTATATGATGATGTTGATTTACGGTTGATAAAGCTTGGATATGTGATTAATATGTTGGAAAATTTTTGTTTGGTGGGTTATTTGATGTTGGCTGAGCCTAATGTGTATGTATATGATGAGTTTTTTACTTTTGTGGCTATTTTATAAATATAGAAAGTTTAAAGACTAATTTATAAAAAATAAAAAATTAATTTCTAGCCATCCCATGCTTAATTGAAACTATTATACACATTTAGGAATGTATTTTATGCATTTTATCATATAAAAATACATTTTTTTGGATTTTAGGGTCCTTTTATAATTGTAAAAAGTTTAAAGACTTTTGTGTAAATATTGAAAATTTGTTTTAAGTCCACAGGAAAGTGGTTGAACCTCCCTTGTAATCTTTGGATGTGATTTTTATGTTGATTTTGATATATTTGATGTTGAATTGTGTGCTTTAATTAGGTAGGGACTCATTTGAAAATTTTTAAAAGTTTAGGGACTATTAGGAAAATATAGCATTTTAGGTCAAAATGGTCATCCCTAACGTAAAATCATCCATTTAGATGTTTTGATTAATTTCTAGCATTCTTTTAGTCTTCTGGGTTATAGAGTATTAAAAACTTTCGTATTCTTTTGGTTCTCTAAGAGGGTACAAAAATGAAATTTTTAAAAAGTTTAAGTGCTTTGTTGCAGTTTTTGCACTTTAGGTCATTCTAGTATCTAAATTACCCATTTAGGATATTTTGGACATTTCAAAAATATTTTTAGCATTTTTAGCCATCTTAGGGCTAATATGGAATTTTAAAAAATTTAAGGACTTGTCAGTTATTTTCATACTTTAGGTCATAGTTGTCATCTAAGTTACCCATTTGGGATAAAAAATGTCATTTCCTAAAACTTTTGTGTCGTTCAATGTCATCGGGATACTTTCATGTCGAAAGTATACCCTAAGGGCATTTTAGTAATTTTTCTTAGAACCGAGTCCAATATACCTATGGATGCATTTATGCCAAAGGTGTGTATTTAGGATAGGTTTACCCTTTTTTATCTTTTCCAAATCTTTTAAGGTTTCCAAGATATTTTCAAGTCGAAGGTATACCCTAGGAGCATTTTGGTAATTTTGTGAAGTCATGTGATTATTGAGATACTTTCATATTAAAGGTATACATGGGAGATAAGTTCATCATTTTAGACCATTTTTGGGTCTCAGGATACTCTATTAATATTTTTAATAAAATCAATTTTTTTTAAAAAAAATTAAGGAAACGTCTCTAAGTTAAAATAATATGTGAAATTTCTCCCAAAATATGAAAAAAGCTTTGCAGATTATTTTAATAATGAGATATCTTTTTCATAAAGAAAATTGTAATTTTTTAATTTTCATAAAAAAACATTTTGTGTTCTTTCTAGTGGGATACAAAAGATATTTTAGTTTTCAAAACCTTTCATATTCCTCCGACTCTCAATTAGGTTATGAAAAAGAATGATAAAAACTTTCATTTTCATCTGATCTCATGGTAGGGTACAAAAGAGATTTTGATTTGCAAAAATATTAAAAATCAGATTTTCTCATACAAAATAATAAATTTAAAATATTATTTCACTAAATGAGAATTGTATTTAGACATCAAATTTTGAAACCAAATAAAGATTAAAATTTAAATTAATATGTAATGAATAAGGTACTGATTTTTGGGCATTATATAAGGTTGATCTCTACTCATGATTGTAACTGACTCCTAAACCCTTTTATGCTATCTCTGGTATTATCACAAAACTCAGAGTTTATTTTTATGGGGTTCATAACCTTAAAAATGCAAACTCTAATAGGTGGCCACTCTCACTTAGCCTGAATAGATTATAGTAGCTCTAAAATAATTAGTCATTTTATAGTAACTATTAGGATTAAGTCAAGTTAGAGATTCGTCTCGATGACTTGTCCCCAGACACAAAAATAAGAAAAAATAATAATGATATGACCCCTAAAAAATAAAAAATAAAAAATGTATATAAATATAGGAATGAGGGGCACATTTACCATTTTAAGGTAGGCTAGTCAAGATTCGTATCCGAGCCATGTTACAATAGCTTGGGAACTCCTCTGGGGAAGGTTAGTGAGTTAGGCCTAAAATGAATTTATGTGTTTATTAAATTTTGATTAATTTGGTTTCAACTAATATATTAATTATAATTTCTAATTTTTCTATATAAGAAATTCTTTTTATTATAAATATTTGTCAATTTCGCATTAATCCATTTTCTTGTTATTTTTGTCATCTCTTTGAGGTTTAAAATTAGGGTTTTATTTTAAATAGTGCATTGTAAAGATGTTTGTTTATCCTTCGCACATACTAAGCACATGCAGTAGTTTTTCTTCCAAATATATAAAGGGGACATAGGTGACCCTAATATTTTAGGAGGAGTTGAAGTAGCTCTAACTTTTAAGGGGTTAGCCTTTGTCAAGGCCAATGGAAAGCCTACGGGGTGTAAATTCTTATGCTTACTTGAGGTGTTAGCCTTGTTATAGGCATGGAATATACTCCCACTGAAGTTGAACCCTTTTCGACATAAACTCATGATGAATAAGGATGGTGTACCCCATTAGTCCATTCTGGGCTTGCGAAGCAATTCGAGAATCGATTTAAAGGTCTGACCTTAAACTTTATCTAGTGAACTATATTGACCGCCCGATCAAAACCATGCCTAATTTAGGTGTCACAAAAAGTTAAGGACACATGAAGGGATAAAGCTATAAAAGGAAGTGTTATTGCTAAACTTCTGGCAAGTCAGGCACCTAATGATTATCAATCCTTAGACTTTGATTTCTTTTATGAGAATTTAATGAATATCTCCATTGAAGAGGAAGTAGAATAGCCTGAGGAATTTGTATTTCGATTAGGCTTCTAATGCTTTGGGCCATAAAATTAAAGTAATCTTGATATCACCAAAAGGAGATTGTTATTCTTTCACTACCAAATTAGATTTTAACTGTACAAATAATGTGGTAAAATATAAGATGTGTGTTATGGAACTCCATGCAACCATAGAAAGGAAAGCTTGAATATTGAAAGTCTACAAGGATTTTGCCTTCGTAATTATGGTGAATAGGAAATCTGAGATTCTAGGCTACTGCAATATAAAAGGTTGATTCTAAAATTGCTAGGAGAATTCAAAAAAGTGGACTTCATCCATTTATCTCAAGCTGATAATCAAATTGTAGATGTTTTAACTACGCTTGTCTTAATGTTCAAAGTAAATAAGGGTTAAAAATTGATCCTAACTCAAATGAGTATATACGAATCTCTTGCACATTGTCACAATGTCAAAGTAGAAATAGATTGTCATCCATGGTATTATGACATCAAAAGATATCTCAAGGATTGATTATACCTAGACAATGCCTCTAAAAATGATAGGAGGATTTAAAGAGGTTAGCAATAATCTTCATTCTAGATGGTAAAATTTTTTATAAGAAACGTCATGACCAAACATTATTGATATGTGTGGATGCTTTTGAAGCATAAAAAATCTTAGAGGAGGTACATGAAAGGGTTCGTAGAATTCATGCAAATGGGCATAAAATGGCAAGGCAAATCATAAGGTTGGGCTACTTCTGGATGACTATAGAGAGTGACTACATTATGTACGCCTGGATATGCTATAAGTTTCAAATCTATGCTGATAAGATCCATATGCCACCTTTATCCATGCATATTATAATTGTTTAACCTTTATTTTAGTATAAGGCATGGACATTATTGGACCAATTACCTATATATCTTCAAACTGTTATTGTTTCATCTTAGCAGCCATAGAGTATTTCACTGAGTGGGTTGAAACTACCTCCTATGCAAATGTAACAAGGTTAATGGTGATAAAATTCTTGGAGACTAATATTATTCATCGATTTGAAATCCACAAAAGAATTATATTAAATAACACCTCTAATTTGAATACTAAATTGGTGATAGAAGTTTGTACCTAACTCAAAATCCCATATGATAATTTAATGATGTAATGTCTAATGTGAATGAAGTTGTAGAAGCAACTAATAAAAATATCAAGAATATCATGGGAAAGATGGTAGAAACCTATAAGGATTAGAATAAGAAACTCCCCTTTGCCCTTATGGCTTATTAAACTTTCATTCAAACTTTAACTAGGGTAATGCCTTACTCATTATTTTATGGCATGAGAGGCCATTTTACCAATTGAAGTTGAAATTCCCTTACTCTTGGGACTGACAGAAAACAAACTAGAAGAAGCTAAATAGGTCCAAGATCATTATGAACAATTAGATTTCATTGATGAAAACAGATTGAAAGTTATCCAACATAGGCAAATGTACCAGAAGAGATTAAAAGCTATCGAACAAGCTATCTTATGAAATTCCATTAGGGGGAATTAGTAATGAAGAAAATCCTTCTTGCCTAAAAAGATCCATAAGACAAGTAAGGGCTAAATTGGGAAGGGCCTTATATGGTTCAAAAAGCATTTTATGATAGGGCATTGATTTTGGTAGAAATGGTTAGGGATACTTTATGCCTAAAAGGCATATTATGCCTTTCGAAAAAAAGTACTATGCCTAAAAGGCAATATTATTTTAGAAAAAAAAAGATCGAAGAAAAAAGAAGAAAAAGAAAAAAGAAAAATCTGATAAAAACCTAAAAGGGCATCCAAACAAAGGCAATATAAAGGATAGATTTTGAGTTGAAAACCTAAAAAAGGCAGCTCGAGCATTGAGGAAAGAATGAATAAAGATTAAATCTCCTAGAAGGTTAAGATTAAAGAGAAAATGCAGGCTATAACTAGAAACATCTTGGAGATATTGATCTATGCAAGAGCAAACATCTCATTTAGGAAAGACCTTTGAAGAACTAAATAGGAGATTTTGTCTATCTCAGTAATATTTGAATTCCTTTTGTAACTTGCCCTTCTTGTTGCTTTTGTTGAAAAACCAATATTATATCTCTTTCTTTTGTTGGAACACAAATGTATATTCTTGTCATACCTTTGTCAGATTATTCTTTAACTATGCTAACATTTCTATTACATGATGATTAACAGTTTCAGAAGATGGAAAATAAAAGCGATGGCAAAAAGATATATTTTGCACTACTTTGAAATAAGGTTAAAACATCATAGGAACCTTAGTTAATATTTCAAATTCTTTTGGGCACTCTAGGAAGTATTAGGGTGGCAGATAATATTTTTGAATATTTAGGATATGTGGTTAAAGAACATCCTAATGAAAAAAAAATTAGATGATTTTCCTAGAAGAAAGATCAAAGATATCCATAATTTCCTTCATTAAAAGAAAAGAGAATGTTATAACATTTTCTGAAGATGTCTTCGACTCCAAATATAGGAGTAGGCTCGTGCTATTCACAACATATTTTGAAGATACCTTCGACTCTGGTATAGGGGTAGGCTCATTTTGTTTACAACATTTTTTGAAGATGCATTCAACTTCAAGTTAACACAATGGCTCTTGTAGATACCTCATTTTGTCTGCGCCAATTTTTAGCATCCCAAGACATACTTGAAAAATGATAATATCAAGAAAATAATAAAAATAAAATAGGGATGACTATTGGGTGCTATGTCATTAGGCACTATTAGGTGACATGGCTCCATATAAAGATTTTTTTTGGGAAGGTTTGAAATGCCTATAGGTTGTATTAAAGAAAAATGTAAAAATAAAGCATCAAAGGTTATTATTCGAGGCATCATCGAAGTCATTCAGATAAGCATAGGTCAATTTCCACAGTTTTTGACCAAGGTAAGGTACTCAAAGAGCTTATGGTAAGTGTAAGTGTAAGTCACATTGGTGCATAAGTATTGATATAAAGCATTTACATCACCAAAAATTCAAATTTTCATATGTAGTATCGATACAAAAGGCTTTGGTATCGATTCTTAAGGTGTGGTATTGATACATGGCATGCTTGTATCGATGCAGGCCCTAGTAGTAACCGAAGTTATGATTTTTGGCAAAATATATCAATATATAAGCAAGAGTATCGATACAAATCCATGAAGTATCGATACAAAATATTTTGTATCGATACACCAAGGCATTTTTGCATAATTCAAGCCATCTTTCAGCCTTGAAAATCTGATTCAAACGTATTCCTTACACCAAAATCATCATAATTCATCCCAAGTCTTAGTTATGGGCTTAAGATTAGATTTAAACAAATTTTTAAAGCCTAAATAGCTAATGACAAGGGACATTTTCATTAAATATATGGTTTGTCAAAGGGCATGCTTGGCTTTTCTTTAACTGCAAGCTATTACAACTTTTTTACACCACTACTCTACATGGCAGAACTAATGGAAAGAGGAGTAGCTAAGCATAGTACCTAGAGTTGTACCCTAGTACATGAAGAAAAAATAAAAAATACGCTTGCCTTGTCTCCAAAAAGAATTGGCTAAACCTTAAATTTAAAAGGGCAAAAGCTAGCTCAATCAGTTATGAATGATTTATCCAACAATCTAAAAAAACAATCCAGCAACCTCTAGCCCCAAAAACATTATTCTATTGCCTTTTACCCTCAACCTTCCGACATTCCCATCCCTCCTTTAAATTACCATTGAAAACACCTTCAAGGCCCTCTATTCTATTCATTATTCCTCTTAAAACTTTCTTCCCTTAACACTGTACTAAAAGTCTCTTTTCTTCATCATTTCCTTGCACTTTAACATCAAAATAGGGAAAAAAATAAGTCCTAGGTTACTGCTCAAAGAAAAAGGCTAAAGCTTTAGGCTTTTCATATATTTCTCACCTATCTCTATTTTTTTCTCATTTCTAGCACTTACGTCATTTTAGTGTATATTTTTGCTGCCATGACCATCTTAGGACTTTTAAGCATTATTGTTGCCTTGGTTGTGGTAGTCTTAGGATTTTGATTTTTTTATGCCTTTAATGTTGCTTGATAGGCCAAACATCTTCCATTCATCCTGCAATCAAATCAGTCCATTATTCATGCATATTTTGTTATGTTCACCTATTTTCACATGCTTAACACATGCTTAAATGTTCTTCTTAACTGCATTGAGTATGTTCATGCATTTTTTTCATTTTAAGGAGTCTCATGCCATAAAAATGCTGTCTTAAAAACTCTAGCATGCCTTTTTTTATTTAAATATGTTTATGTCATATTCCATAGCATGAGTTTTTTATGCCATTCATGGAATAATCATTTTCATTCAATTTATTTGTCATCTTCTTGCATTTTTTGTCATCTTTTCCATGTCAAAATGTCATTTTTATGTGTTTCATGTGTTATCCCTATTCATCTTTTTGTATGATGCATTTTGTTCATGACATCTCTATCAAAATGCTTGCTTGTTCGCTAAAAAAATGATTTTCAAAAAAGATCCTAAAGTTAAGTTCATGCTATCTCCAAAAGATGGAGAATAACATGGATTCAATATTTTTATAAAATTGATATTCCAATCTTAAGGATAAATTAAACATTTTAGATCCAAATTCATGGTAAAACAAGTTTAAAAATGTTATTTTTCAAACATAAATGCCCCTTTTAGTTGATAAAAGACATATTAAGCCTTAATCTTTAGTTTAATACTTTCATAGTGGCATGATAAATGGGTTATTTCACCATCCCAAACTATTCTGGGATTATGGAATGAACTCATGGTGCCTTATCATTCTTTTCCCTATGTTATGGATGTTCGAATGTCCATAACTTGAATTTGACCCTAAGAAACCCAAAAAATCAAATAGTCCCTTGTTTTTGATATGACAGCATTGTAGTCTGAGTTTAAAAAATTATTTTCAAACCATAAATGATTTTTCTAGAATTGTTTTATATTTTTCCCTTAAAGGGCCTCGAAATACTTTCCAGCGGTGTCTTGTTTGCCCTAGGATCATTTTAGGTGAGAGAGTTATGATTTTTTAAATCTTTTCTAACTTGAACCCTTGGAACCAATTCGTTATATTTTGTTTGGACCGTTTCAGTCCATCAAGTGATTTTTTATATTATTGAAATATTTCTCCTAAAAAGTTCACAAATTTTTTTCAGAAAGTTATTTTTTATGATTTAACTATTCTAAATTAGTCCAAAATGATTTTTCAAAGTCTATTATGCCATTTCCCTTGTACATGCTACTAGTGTCAAAACATGCATAACTCCAAAAATTAATTCCACCTAGAAGGTAATTTTCTAGGATTTTTAAAGAACTTCTATATTAGCCCTCATCAAGTTACCTTTCCAATGGTACCTCGTTTACCTCCTGAAGCCTTTAAATGGATCCAAAATAAATTTGGGAATGGAGATAGCACGATGTTGCCCTCTATTTTCTCTAGAATTAAAATTAACCTAGTCTCATAAATTGCTATCATCGAGATATTTAAACTTCTCAAAATGCATCCAATTGGCTCCCCTATAACATAAACCATTTAGTCTTGGATCAATGCTCAAGGCAAAATTATTGTATTCAAATCTTTGGTTATTTTGAAAATATTTTTTTCAAATATCTTTTCCTTTTAAAATATAAAAAATTTTCATCTTTGGTGATACTTTAAACCTACCTCTCCAAAGGGATACTCTAGCCTCATTGTTCACTAAAAAAACATGAATTTTCTTTCTCAGATTTATTTGAGATTCCTGATTAATTTTTAAATCGTCATTAATTTTTATTCTTGGGGATATTCCAACCCTATAATTTTGAGAGGATACTCTAACATCGTTTTCCACTAAAAAGCTTAAGTTTTCTCTCTCAAATATATTCGAGATTCCTAATTATTTTTTTAAAATATGAAAATTTTATCTTTAGGGGTACTCCAATCTCACTTTTCTAAGGGGATACTCTAACCTTGCTTTTACTTCAAAAATCCAAAAATGTTCTCTTTTTTAGATATCCCTGATTGTTTCGATTAAAACTCTTTTTTGTCCCTCAAATTACCATTGAATCCAAACTTATCTCTAAATTGTTACCCCTATTATTCTTCAATAATCAAAGATAATTACGAGATACATCCTAATTGTCCTTTTTTTTAATTTTTTTGTTCATGATTGTTTGTTTGTGAAATCATTATATTCATTTTCATTTTACTAACACATTTCCTTTTTATAGTGACTATCATACATCATATTTAAAATTTGTTTTCAAAAAAATTTTACAAAGCAATATTCCATGCCGGTAGCTCTCCAGTGTCTAATACAGAATATTCAAATTTTAAAAATTTAATTTGAAAATTATTATCATAATAAATCTTTATGCTCCTTATTGCTTCGTGGTGCACAAGTGATATAAAGTTTTCTATCAAAACCCAGATTTAAATTTTGACAACAGTTCATGCATAAAAAGGGACTATATCTAAATAATGACCAAACGGAACCCATTAAATCGAAACACAAAGCGAGATATTATTAATAGGCGTCGATTCTGAGTGTCGTGAGGGTGCTAATCTTTCCTTATGGGTAACCAATTCCCAAACCTAAGCAATGAATATTTGGACCTTATAGACCTTGAAATCAATGTTTTGAGTTTTGTAACTCGAGATATTGTTTTCAATAGGCAACCAATCATTCCTAGCCCAAAATGGTTGGTGGCAACTCCAAATTTATGGCTACTTCCTGATAA
Source organism: Adansonia gregorii (assembly GCA_038382025.1). Classification (NCBI taxonomy): domain Eukaryota; kingdom Viridiplantae; phylum Streptophyta; class Magnoliopsida; order Malvales; family Malvaceae; genus Adansonia; species Adansonia gregorii. The sequence continues at coordinate 10,460 of JBBYHO010504501.1, read as the reverse complement.
CTTTCCAAGATTAGTTGGATAAGCAATTCATCTAATAGTCTCTCTCCCTCCATATTACCATGCCTAATCCAAATCCCAACTAAGGTATGGAAGGCTCGAATTAAACACCATGAATCTTTTAAGTTGAGCATGCTTGCTTCAGATCATCCAAAAATAAAAATTAAAAAGTGGTATATGGTGACTTCACTAGGGAGAGCTCTAGAGAGTTAAGCCTATGACTAGCTATATCTCGCTTGATTCTTGGCTTTTTTTGAATTCCATCATATAGTTGGTTATAATCTTTTTTCACCTTTACCCACTAACATTTTATCTTCTATGATTTTTTTTTAGATTCTCATCAAACACCATGCTGAGGTTTTGATCTCAATTACTAAAAGGAAGTAAGCCATTCCCCTTCATGAGTATCCCTCTGCATAGGTATGGCAAGACCTTTTGAGGTGTAAATTACCTATGTCTCTCGTGAGTACACCTCTGCATCTACATAGGGAAACAAATCCATCGAATTGAACCCATTCTTTTAAACCAATGATGGGCCTAGGATCAGGGTGCCTCGATAGTCTTTACTCGACAGAAAAATGATTTGGATACCAATCTAGGCATAAAATTAAACCCATATAGTGAAGCTTATGAGACCACACTAAGGTACTATAGAATAACCTAAAGAATAGGGCCATGTGAGGAAACACTTTTTATCTTCACTTCTATAAACCATGTTACGTAGGTGATAATAGACACTGTTGCCTGCATTTGCTATTTTATAATCAATTTTAGGATATCCTATTATGTTCTATGGCTAAACCCCTTCATTCAATGGTGACAAATGAATGCTGCCAACAATACCTTATGTCATTATAAAAGGAATCATATCTGACCAAAATAAGCTGGTATGCTATCCAAATGACTATTTAACATGTACCTATTAGAAGTGGTGATGAAAGAACATCGTCGCTTAATTAGTTAGTCATGTTCTTCAAAGGAATCGTGCCACCTTGTTGAAAGCAATTTTAACTTGGATATGCCAGTATGCTATCGATTGTTATCAATTATTGAGCCTCCCCCTAAAAATCATATTGTCTATTATCCGAACAATTTTTGTGATGCATTTTTGTTGCTATTTTTTATATATACCTTTTTTATTATTATTTTATGCAGTCACTAACTTGGTCCCCTTTTGTTTTTTTTTTCATTTTATGCAAGCATCATTTTATCATAATCATCGTGATTATGGGATAATTGGCCAATGTTTCACTGTTCATCAAGGGGTGTCTATCGTAAAGCAATAGTCCACTTCAAATCTGAAGCCTTTTGAGGAAGTCTGAGCATGGTTAGAGCATCAAAACCATGAAGATGGGGATGTTCTCAAACCTGGGTATATCTCAACAGTGCATAAAAAGTTAAGATAGGATACCGTTAGAATGATCGACAAGATCTAAAGCATATATAGACTAGTTGTGATAGTACTAAGAAGGAATTCTTCATTAAAAGATACAAAGATGTAGTCCTTCTACTCTAAGTCCATTTGGATGTTGGTCTGTTGCAAGCAGCATCTTAGTTTTTGAACTCAGCATATCAATGCTTTAAATCGGTCATAAAGATTTCGCCACCACAGTTGACAAATATACCTCATTACTCAACATTAAGAAGGCAACTAAATAGAATATATTATAAAGCTTTACACCCTTCAACTTTTGAGAAAAGATTAGCTCAGGTCCTTGAGGCAATAAAGTCCTGGATCAAAATTCATATCAAGATGAAAGGGAGCAGTAAGCGTATTTCATGTGTCAGTTTAAAGGAAGCAATGGTGAATATCATTTATATTTGAAAAATCTAAGATATCTATGCGTTGGGGATATATGGTCTGGTTATATTCCCAAAGATATTAGGTGTAGACACCTCCATTTTGTCTGGGCCAACTTTTGGCATCCTAGGACTCAATTGAAAGGTGATAGAATCAGAAAATAAAAAATAAACTAAAGATGGCTATCGGGTGTTATGTTGTAGGCACTACTAAGTGACATAATGCCAAGCGAAAATTGTTTTTAGGAAGTCTAAAATGCCTATGGGTCATATTAAATAAAAATTTAAAAATTAGGCATCAAAGGTCAATATTTAAGGTGTCATAGGAGTCATTTAAATGAGTACACAAGTTAAGGAAGGGTAACTTTAGAAGCCACAGGTATGTGCAAGTTATATCTCAGCATAAGTATTGATACAAGGCTTTTGCAACACCAAAAATTCAAATTTTTATGTGTAGTATTAATACATAAGGGTTTGGTCTTGAGACCTAATGAGATGTATCAATACGTATCATGATTGCATCGATATAGACCTTGGTGGTAGCTATAGTTGTGATTTATGGTTGAATGTATTGATAAACAAGCTTGAGTATCGATACAGCTATCTAGTTTTAAGATTAGAAACATTGTTTGCTCTTGGTATCAATACATACTTCATTGTATTGATACCCACGTGTAAAAATTGCCTTGTGTATCAATACATAAATTTTTGTATCGATACACAATGGCATTTTTACCTAGTTTGAGTCATTTTTAAGCTGCTGCACCATAGATGCAAAATTCGATTCAAACATGTTTCTTGTACAAAAAATCATCAAAATTCATACCAGGCTTCATCTTTAGGCTTGTGGCTAAACTTAAACAAAATTTTGAGGCCCAAATAGCATATGATAAGGGAGATTTCATTAATTATGCAATTTGTCAAAGGGTAAGGCTGAATTTTCTCAATGCTCAATTACATAAATTAGCCTTGATCCATTATTTTTGCTGAGCAAACCAATGGGTTTGCATGGCAGCTAAGCATAGTACTTGATCTTTGCATAAGGTACATGCATGAAAACTCCAAAATGCCCTTGCTTTTTCAATCTTATGTTCACATCACATAGCTATATAAGCCAACATTGGACTCAACTGAAAGGAACCCTACAAAAAAAACATTCTCAACAAGAAAAAAAAACTTATTTCCAAATGCTCTCTTAATATTCCCTAGCCACCAAAAACCAAGAATCTTTTCTCTATTGTTGGAACCCCTTAAAGCCATCACCAAAAGCCCATCCAAAAACCTCCATTTCATTCATATTCCTTCTCAGAACTCCCCTTTATCTATACCTAACTAAAAAGCCTCTCTTTTTCATCATTTTCCTACTGATCAACCTTAAAAAGGTGCGTTTAAAGTTGTTTTTCAGAGAAAAGGTTGAAACTTGAAACTTTTGGTATATTTTCCCCACTTAACTCTGCATATTCTCTGATTTTTCATCATTTTCATCATCTTAGTGACCTCTCTATGTTACCATGACCCTTCTAAGATTCCCATGCATTATTGCTGCCTTGTTCATGGTAGCCTTAGGATATTGATATTCTCTTGATGCCTTGATGTTGCATGGTAGGCCAAACATCTTATCTTTCATTCTATCATCAAAATAATCCTTTATTCATGCATTTTCTGTCATGTTGTATCTATTTTCATATATTTAACACATGCTTGAATGTTTTTCATAGCATGCCTTGAGTATGTTCATACACTTTTTTTTGCATGTTAAGGAGTCTCATGGAACAAAAATGCTATCTTGAAAATTCCAACATGCTTCTTTTTGCTTAAATATGTTTATCTCATCTTCCATAACATGATTTTTTATTCCATTCGTAATCATTTTCATTAGCTTTATTTGTCACAACTTGCATTTTTTGTAATCTCTTTCATGTCAAAAGGTTATCTTTGTGTGTTGCATGCTTGCTCATTTACTAAAATTCAAATTTTCAAAAGACAAAAAAAAACCCTTGTTAAGTCTATGCTACCTTCAAATAATGGGGATTAGCATAGATTTAATATTTTTGATTAAATTGTCCTATTAATCTTGGGGATAAATTAAACCTTCATGGTTTAGATTCATGGAAATAAAATGTTATTTTGCTTTTTTTAAGTATTAAGCCTTGATCTTGAGTCCAATGCCTTCTTTAATGATATGTCAACAAGTTACTTCATCATCCCAAACTACTTCAAGATTACGGAATGAACTCATAACGCCCATGTTACTTGTCCCTTTCTGTCGTGGACGTTCGGACGTCCTAGATTCAAGTCTATCCTTGAAAAAACTCAAAATATCAAATAACTCCCTTATTTTTGCTCTAGCAGCACCATAATCTAAGCTTGAAAAAATATTTTCGAGTCATGAATGATTTTTTTAGAATTTTACGATATTTTTTCTTAAAAGGCATCAAAATCCTTTTCCAACATTGCCTTGTTCACCTTCAGACAATTTTGCAGGGGGAGTTATGATTTTTTGAACCTTTGCTATCTAGAACCTCTAAAACTAGCGTGCTATATTCTATGTGGATTATGTTGGCCCATCAGATTTTTTTTTTAAATTTTTAAATATTTTTCCTAAAATGTTTACAAAATTTCACTTCCAAAAAGGTATTGTTCACAATCTAGTGATTCTGGATGAGACCAAAATGATTTTTCAAAGTTCATTTTGCCTTTTCCCCTGCAATTGCTACCAATGTTGAAATAGGCCTAACTCTAAGAATTAATTCTACCTAGAAAATGGTTTTCTAGGATTTTTTAAATATTTTTATATTAGTCCTCATCAAGCAACCTTTCCAATGTTACCTTTTTTCCACTTGAAGCCTTTGGAGACACCTTGAATAAATTTGGGAAAGGAGACGATGTGATGCTATCCCCTATTTTTAAACCAATTTCTAAAACACCTTATAGAGACATTTGAACGTCTAAAAGTGCATTTGATTTCTACTATACAAACACTTAAGGCTCAGATCAAGGCTTAAGATAAAATTATATCTAATACAAATCTTTGATTTTTTATTTTCAAAATCCTTTAAAAAAATTTTTCTTGTAAAATATCAAAAATTTGCATTCTTTAGGGATACTCCAACCCCATTATTCTGAAGGGATACTCCAACCTCGTTTTTCACTAAAAACTTAAATTTTTTCTCTTGAATTTATTTTAGTTTTTTGAAATCATCAACAATTTTCATCTTTGAGGATACTCTAACCCACTTCTCTGAGGGAGTACACCGACCTTGTTTTTCATAAAAAACTTATTTTCTCTTTATTCCTAATTATTTTCATAACTTTATCTTTGGGGATACTCTAAACTCACTTCTCTGAAGGGATAATCCAATCCTGCTTTTATTTCAAAATCCAAAAATTTTCTCTTTTCTAGATGCCACAGATTGTTTTGATTAAAACCTTTTTTTGTCCATTAAATTATTGTCGAATCCAAATTAGTCTTTAAATTATCATTCCGATTATCCTTCAATAATCAAAGATATTTATGAGATACATTTCAATAATCCCTCATTTTTACATTCTTTTGTTTGTGATTGTTGTTTATGATATTATTATATTCTTTCTCATCCTACTAACACATTTCCCTTTTGTAGTGACTACCATGCATTCATGTTTAAAATTTGTTTACCAATAAAATTCACAATGTAATATTCCGTGTTGGTATCTCTGCAATGTCTACTATGGAATATCCAAAATTTTCAAAATTTAATCCAAAAATTATTTTCATAAAAAATCCCTATGCTTCTCATTACCTTTGCAGCGCATAGGTGATATCAAATTATCTTTCAAAACCTAGATTTGCATTTTCCATAAATGTTCATTCATTAAAAAGAATTATCTCTAAATGATGATTAAATGGAACTGTTTAAGCCAAAACCAAAGCAAGACATAGTTAGTAGGTACTGATTTTGGGCATCATGGGGGTGCTAATACTACCCTATGTGTATCCTACTCCCGAACCTAACCAATGAATCTCTTAACTTTGTAGACCTTGAGATCGATGTTTCAAGTTTTGTAACATAAAATATTGTTTTCAATAGGCATTTGATCCTACCGAGCCTGAAATGATTAGTGGTGACTCTGAGTTTATGGCCACTTTATGATGGCTATTCGAGACTAGTTGGATGAGCGATTCGTCTGATGGTCTCTCTCCCCTTCATACTACTGCCTAATCCAAATCTTACTCATGGGATAACTCAAAGGCTCATCCACCATCATTACCATACATTTTTTAAGTCATATATGCTAAACCTTTTGGATCATGCAAAGTTTTAAAGGCTAGCCTGTCTGAACAACATAGTGACTCCACTAGGGACCATTTAAGAGACTTAGGCCTATGACTAGCTATGTCTTGTGTGTCCATTTTTTTCAGCTTTTATTTATTGTTTAGATACAATTTCCTTTTATTTTTATTTTTTAACCTTTTAGTTTTCATGGCTTTTTTTATGATTGTTAGGAACTACTCTGTTCCTAAATAAATGTTACTTCGAATTAGTATTATGGGGCAAAACAAAAAGGTTTGATTATTTCCTTGACACACATCATGCACTTGTATTTGCATTAGATTTGCACCAAACACCATGGTATGGTTGGTATCCTAATTATTAGAAGGAGGTGAGCTATTTGCCTTTATGAGTAACCCTCTATATAAGTATGGCAAGACCTTTTGGGGTGTAAATTACCTATGTCTCTAGTGAGTACCCCTCCACATTTACATAAGGAAATACATCTATCGGATCGAACCCATTTTGCCAAACCCATGATGGGCCTAGGATAAAGGTGCTTCAGCTGTCTTTACCAGATGAAAGAGTGATTCAAATACTGAATTGGGCATCAACTTAAACCCATAATCGTAGAGCTAAACCATGTCAAACCACACCGGATTACTGTAAGAATAACTTAGAGAATAGGATCACTTGGGGTAACACTTTTTACCTTTACTCCCATATACCATGGTTACATGGGCGATGATGGGGAATATTATCGCTTGCGCTAGTCATTTTTATTTTCATTATCATTTCTTTAGGATATACCATCACATTCAATAACAAATCCTTTTTAATAAATGAATGATGACAAGTGAATGCCGTTACCTATAATGCCATCTTAAAATAGTTATATCTAACCAAAATAAGCTATCATGCTATCTTAATAATGGCTTAACATATCTTGCCATAGAGGGTGATAAATAAACGTCACCGTTTAAATGATTAGCTTAGTCCTCATGAAGTATCGTGTTACTTCGTAAAAAGGTAATTTTTATTGTGGACATGTCGTTAGGCTATCTGTTTAATGTATCAACATTCATGATCATCATGTCTGCCCCTAAAATTATACCACCTATTACCAAGGCAAAATTTTATGATGCACTTTTGTTGTTATTCTCTTATTCCTTTATCCTTATGCCTATTATTTCATATGGTTATTGACATATTTCCTTTTTTTCTTTTCTTTTTCAAGGATGTATAATTTTACCATAATCATTGTCATCATGGGACAATTGGTTAATGGTTCAGTGTTCATTAAGGGGTGTCTATCTTGGAGCAACAGTCCACTTCAGATTTAAAGCCTTTTGAGAAAGTTTGAGCATGGTCAAAATACTGGTAATGTGAAGATAAGGATGCCCTTGAACTCAGGTATGTCTCAATAGTGCATGGAAGGGTCAAGATAAGGTATTGTCAGAATGACTGGCAAGACTTGAAGCATATATGGACCAACTAGAATAATTCAAAAAAGCAATCATTCATAAAAATATATGAAAACATTGCCTTTTTACTCTAGGTCCATTTGGATAAAGGCTTATTGTAAGTAGCATTTCAGTTTTAGAACTAGTATATCAATGTTTCATATTCAATTAGGAATATTTTGTTCCCACAGTTGATAAGTATACAACATTGGTCAATATTGAGAAAGCTAGGATTGAGAGGATATACTAGAAGGCTTCACAACCCCCAAGCTCCAAGAAAAGATTAGCCCAGATTCTTGACACATTAGAAACTTAGATTGAGAGTAACATCAAGATAAAGGGAAATAGTGTGTGCATCTCATGGGTTAGCCTGAAAGAAGTAATGGTGAATACCATTGACAACCGAAAGATTCCAGACATCTATGCTTTAGAAATATATGGTCTAGCCATATTTCTAAAAACATTAGGCTATGTTATAGCTATAGTAATAGATCTCTTCTCTCGATTATGCTGTAACATGAATCTCTAATCGATTATCTTTGTTGAAACCATCTGACCTCTCAATTTTTGCAAGAAAATTGGTACGGGTCGTTTCATCGGATATGCACCACTCTTTCACATTTGGCTTATCAGTCACTTTTGTCTCAAAAAAAATAGGATGTCGTGCAACTTCTTACCTAGTGTTAGCCCTATCTCCAAGCTCTTCGAGAAAGAATGGCCTTAGAACAAGTATGAAGAGTAATGGGGCCAGAAACTCCAAAACTAAATGGAAAAGAGGTGACATGGAAAGCCTTTTGGTTCTTACCATAAATAATCATATATCAGTGCGAAGATTATAATTTTGTGTCACCCAGGGGATTATAAGGAAACACTGGCTATGCATGCACTTTGGTCCTTTAGTAATTCTTATGCCAATAATTCATTCGCTTCATCCAAGACCAAGAGTCATGTGATTTCAACTATGATGAGCCTGATTACAAGTTAAAAATTTAGCTAACCTTTCATGCATGGAAACAAACTTGTCTATGGAGAGGTATTAAAGAGAAAGTAGTACAACCCAGGGATATGATGATTGAAGAACCCGTTACATCAATGACTTTTTACCTTTGTCTACCATTGGAACATCATAAGCTGTAGTTGAAGGATTCCCCCTTGAGATGAAATTATTGAGGCAAAAGTTTAAACAAGAAAGGGCAACCTTTGCCAAGGAAATTACTCGCTTAAAGGAAGAAAAAGGTTAATTAGAAATGGACTTGTACCTCTAAGATGGTAAGGTGAACCAGGTTGTCAAAGAGAAAAACCTTCTCAAGGAAGATCTAAAGAGTTTAAGGAAAGATTATGTGGCACTTAATAAAGCAAATAAGTCTCAACACCTTTGAAAGTCATAGTTAAGTGGGAAGTAAAAATTATTATCTTTGAGAAAGAACTACATCGATGTAGAGAACATGTTAGGGCCAATGTGAAGAAGCTTGTTAGAACTTGTGCCCTTACATCAACTTATTAGAGGAAGAATGGATGAATAGAAGCTCAAGTTTGGGATTTAAGGATGAACCATGTTAAGAATATGACTTGAACACTTAGAATCCAAGATCTAGAGCATTCTCTAGAAGCTCTCCAAGACCAAATCAGTGAACTAGCAAGAGCCTTCGAATAGTGAGCATAAGAGTGGCATAAATAATTGATCAAGCATGCCAAAATCATAAAGATCACTATCGCCATCTCATCAAGTAGATTCAAGCAGCCTAGTTAGAAGGTGAACACATGAGGATGTGGCATGATCCTTGACATGTGATATTCTACCCATCAAAGCCCATGAACAAGAATAGTTGTATTTGTTGGAACATGTTATCAAGTAATCTAACCATCTTAGGCATTTCCAGATGTAATCATTTATGATCAGGATATTTTGTTGCTTTAATAAAAAGTGCTAGTGGTGGAGCTACCTTTTTATCCAATTATCCCTTTTGCATTTGCATGATTAACCCAATTCTTTTATTGTTTTATTCATAATCATTTATCTTTATGATCGTATACTCACTTTCATTGATCAAACATGCTCATAGCATTAAAGTCTAATTGGTTAATAATTTAAAGTGAAGGTGTTCTAAAATGTGAAACTTATAGTTCATCATTGGTATAACACTCACAATCATCAAAAAACGATGGAAAATGATCACCAAGCCTGCCTTAAGACTTAAACTCATGTATAAAGAGTCTCAAGAGCAATCACTCTATAGGAATGAAAAACTCCAAGCTCAGATTACTGCATTAACTAAGTTATTATCCGAGGCATTGAAGGAAAAATGGCAAACAAGCACAGTAGATGCTGGGAAAAAATTGACTAATCTTGAAAGCAATTTGAATAGTTGTACTGAAGCCACCAGTGCTCAAGAATAGGCATTGCATGGATAACATCCTTCAGCAACAAGTATCCTATCAACTTAGCCATTCATTTACATCAACCCTACAACAACATCTCATTTGGTTCAGGGATTTTATGGTGTAGGCTTTTTACCAGCAAGACCTATAATCCTAAACCTCAAGAAGCAAATGGAACAAGAAAAAGCAAAGAGGTCATGACAAAATGATAAGGACTTAAATAAACAAGTATTAGTCACTAAAGAAGTGCCTTTGAGCTATTGAAAGAAGTTACAAATTTAGGATTGTGGATGCAAAATCATTGGGGCTAGTTTTAAGTCTCGTTATCCTACCTATGTTCAAAATGCCTAATTTTAAAAAATACAATAGGGCCACCAAACCCACTGCTCACCTTTGCATGTACTATCATAATGAAGAGAATGAGAAACTACTAATTCATTACTTTTAGGATTGCTTAACTGAGGTAGTTATCAAATCGTACATAAGGCTTTGTTAGACCTTTAGGTGGTGAATGAAATCAAGAGGGGGGGTGAATTGATTTCTCAAAATTTTGATAAATTAAAATTTT
>JBBYHO010504470.1:5576-16819 GCA_038382025.1 Adansonia gregorii | reverse complement strand
CTTGACTTTGGTGCTGCTATGAAGGTTTCCCTGGCAAAACGACTAACTTCAGAGTAAGTTTTGGTAAAAAATTTTTAGTTTTATATTATATTGATTTTACACTTGTTTGAATATGTGATATTAAATGGCACTCAATTTATGAGGAAATTCATTGTCCGAATTTTGGAGCATTTAGTTTGTTTTGGATGCGAGTAGCTTAATATTTTGTGTTTCGGCCAGAAAAGGGGCAGTGGGTATTATTTGCATTTGAACATAAGCGCATATATCATATGACAAACATTGTTGATAAGAGAATGATGCAAAAATATAATTTATGTAGGTTCACACAAGTGACATCTGACGTGGAAGAGAGATCTGTTATCATCGGTGAGAGGAACAGAGCTGCTATAGGAGCACTTAGAAGAGCGATTGGTAATGGTCATAATAAGATAGCCATACTATATGGTGGTGGCCACATGCCGGACTTGGGGAGGCGCTTAAGGGGGCAATTTGACCTGGTTCCTTCCCATGTACAGTGGATAACAGCTTGGTCCATTGCGAAACAAGATCTTCAGAGCAGTTCGATTCCATTTTTGAAGACAATGGCTGAAATTTCTGGCTGGCCATTGAATAGATACCAGACTTTGGCATTGCTCATCTTTTCTTCAGTCCTTGCATTGGATCTCTGGTTTTGGGAACACTTTTGTGGCACTGCAGTCAAGTGGATCTCAGAAATAGCTTCAGAAGTTGTTCGATATGTAGATAATGCACGGGTGATGTGAGTCTTCTTCGTCGGATTAATTGTCTCCATCAACATTCAACACTCAATACGGATACCGTCTTGTGTCTGTGTAAATATGAACACTTATTTTAAAATATAGCCGATTTTTCAAAAAATGTATAGTAGCAACTTGTCCGACTTAATGTATTCATTCCTAGCGTAAACGTAAATTAATTGATTAACAGGTGCACTCCACTCGAACAAGCTGACAATCCGTGCGTTCATATTGTCTTCATGTTATTTGCAGAATTATATATAAATTGTAAGCTGATACTTGACATTGGGCTGTTAAGTGATGCAGCAACGACAATAATTAAGGTTTTTGGGACAAAAATTCAAATGTACAGTTCACTCTTTTTTTTTTTGCATCCATTTCCATTTGATTATGCTCGGTTCTTGGTTTCCGGGTTGTTTTAAACCAAAAAGCGTGAGTAAATTCAGGCAAAGGCTCCTCTATAAAAGCTTTGTCAACCATTATTTACAGTAACCTGCTCTCCCTATTTGGCTGACAACCAACGGAGTTACGTCTTTCATTTGTTAGCAGTTTGTGTATGTAAAATGCAACACGTCAGATTGAATTCCAACAAAGTTATCTAAATCTAGTTCCAAATCCCATATCAATTCATTTTCCCCATCCATAACTATCAACTTTTATATGAGTAAAGCTGTTACTTTCTGAAATTACCAAATCCCTGGAATGATCTTTTAACTTTAATGGGCCCCTGGAATGCAGGTTTCTGATTATAAAGCAAATTTTAAGGAAAATAACATTGATTTTTATATCTGTCTTAACTTCAAACCACCATCCAAAAAACAGGGAGCCGAGTTTCAGTAACAAAACTCAGTTTTTGCTTAATCATGGCAGCTCTGTCTCTGTATTCCTTGACCATCATCTTGTTTGGGACTCAATAATGATTCTCAGATCACCTTCTTGCATTATCTAAGACTGAATTATTATTTTTTCTCACAAAAGAGGATCGAGGGGGGTTTTTTGGACTAGCAAAATTCTGAATCTGAAAACCCTGCCAGGAGGATTGCATTCTTAAACTGTCCGTGAATTCTTTCATGGTATGATTTTCTTATCTTCTTTATTTCTGATTGCCTTGACGTTTTTAGCTGCTCTCTGGTTCCTTTTTTATCATTTTTCTTTATCTGCCCAGTGGCTGGTGTTGCTAGCTTATAATTGTCATTGGGTTCTTGGTCGTGCAACTCAAACGTTTTTTATGCTGTCATAGGAATAAATAGACAAGCCTACGTTGATCGGACTTCTATATTTTTTTCAAATACTTACTTTCGATGCATATCAGAATACCAACATGAATATGAATATTTAAGAGTTTTTCACTCAAATCTAGCATTAGAAAATTGAAAACTAATTCTTCTATCACCAGATTGCTTGTCATCAAAATCAAATAACGCTCTTAACAACATTTCGAGGATCATCAATCGGCAAACAAACTTCTTTTTTCCTTCCTTTTTTTGGCATTTTGTAGAGTTTTGATGGGTAATATCGTAACAATCCCATCAAGAAAAAAACCCAAAAAAAAAAAAAAAAAATTGGAAGTCCATGAGAATCTCGATTTCTCTTTTGTTATAGCACCACAAATTTCATTTTGTTTTTAGAAAAAAAATATATATATTCACATGTAAGAAAAAGAAATAAAGGTTCAAAGTTAATTGCTCTACTTTTCTAAATAACAGAACTTAGATTTCTTTTCTTTTCATCTTTCATACTTGGGCTATAAATTGATGACACTATTTTTACTATGGGTCAAGATCAAAACTATTTATCCATGTTGTCACATAATTTGGTAAAAGAACAAACAAATGTACTCAACGTGGATTGTGTAATTTATGATTTCCTGTTTTCATTGACAGTAATTGGGTATATTATTGGACTACACTGAAATATAGATTCATTTATTTCGTGAAAAATATTTTTATTTCTATATTTATTTTATAAAAAATAAATTTTGAATTAATAATAAATTATTGATTTTTTTAAATATTTTTTTTTTTTTGGAAAGGAGGCATATCTCTTTGCCTTCTCAAATCATTTTATCCCACGTTTAACATGAGAAAAGACGACTAATTCCAGAAGATGACTTCCCCAAGCAAATGATGTTTGGTAAAGTCGAATGCATATCTGATACTGAATCCTCTGATAATACCTGAAAAGTCTTATATTTTATATATTGATGGAGACATGATAAATCTATTACTGCTGCTAATTAACAACTATGAAAGTCTAATATCTTGAAATGGTCTTAGGAAGAGGGCTTTGATTGAAAGGTCTTCAAAGGTACTCAAATGGGCCAGCAAACATTTGACCCCACGTTATAAAATGGCACATGTTGAGTTGTCATGGCTATCAATAATTCTGGTCTGGTTGTATCAGATAATTATTTGAAAATTTGATTTCCAGCTCAGCAAAATGGCTGCAACCTTTCCGTATATTTGTTTTTAGTTATTGCTTTTAAACACAATGAAATTTATGGAATTAATTACTAACTTCTACTCTTAATGTCAACTTTTGTTATGAATAATAATTTAACTAATATACTTAAATAAGAAGGCTATAAAGATAGGCAGACAACGAAGCGTTTGTTCATTAGTATTTGTTTTGTTGTATACTTCATTAACGATAATAATATTTGAAACAGCGGGAGTCGCGTGCCTGGCTCAAGCCACTGTGAGAAAAAGTACAAAAAACAACTGTCTACCCTTTCTAAAGTTCTACTCGAACGTACTCAATGTTCTTGAAGTAGGATAAGATCGATATTGTTTTGTTCCAGCGTTTGTTTATGTTTTCATCATTTTTGGCAGTTAATTTTTCCAGTCATGAAATTCAGTTCTCCTCAGGAATTCTACAAACAGCAGCAGCAGCATCACTACGTTCTGCTTCCTGATTCTGATCTGAAAAATGAGGGAAGTGACAGAAAGCGGCGGCCTGAAACCCCAAAGCACAAGTCAGGTCAAGAGGTCGCCCGCCATGAGAGGTGTCGTTTCAACAACTATGCTCTTGCAGCTGCCATTCTTGCCTCTACGAATTCAGTTCTACTTGGCTATGGTGAGCTGTTGATAAAGTTATTTGAATTGAAATCGAGTCAAGCTTCTCGTTAATCTTAGGGCAAAATTTGTTGCTTTTGCAGATATCGGGGTGATGAGTGGAGCAGTGCTATATATAAAGGATACTCTCAAGATCACTTCGACCCAAGTGGAGATCTTGGTGGGTAGCTTGAATATATGTTCTCTAATTGGTTCACTTGCCTCAGGTAAAACTTCTGACAGTATAGGCAGGCGTTATACAATATTCTTGGCAGCATCCGCCTTTTTGATAGGAGCAATTTTAATGGGACTAGCACCATCTTTCCCTTTCCTCATGGCCGGGAGACTGGTAGCCGGAATTGGTGTTGGCTACTCACTTATGATAGGTCCAGTCTACACAACGGAAATCTCGCCGGCATTGGCTCGGGGCTTTCTCTCTTCGCTCCCTGAAGTCTTCATTAATATTGGGATTCTACTAGGTTTTATCTCCAACTATGCATTGTCAAGTCTTACAGAGCCCTTAAATTGGAGACTAATGCTAGGACTAGCAGCATTGCCAGCCGTTGCGGTTGCATTAGGGGTCATAGTGATGCCAGAGTCACCTCGTTGGCTTGTCATGAAAGGCCGATTTGTGGAAGCGAAGCGAGTTTTAATTAAAACATCAGATTCTGAAGAGGAAGCCGATATGAGACTCGATGAAATGGCGAAGGCTGCTGAAACTTCAGAACAAGAACCATCTTCAATTAGCTGGCATGGCCAAGGGGTTTGGAAAGAATTGTTGAGGCCGTCTAGGCCGGTTCGACGGATCATCATTGCTGCTATTGGTGTTAACTTCTTCATGCAAGCTTCCGGAAACGATGCTATTGTATATTACAGCCCTGAAGTTTTCAAGGACGCTGGGATTAACGATAGGAAACAGCAATTTGGCGTTACAATCATCATGGGAATTGCCAAAACATGCTTCGTTTTCATATCAGCTCTTTTCTTGGACCATTTAGGGAGGAGGCCCCTCTTGTTGTTGGGCTCAACAGGGATGGCTATTTCATTAGCCGGGTTAGGCCTTGGCTCGAAATACCTGCAGCGATCCTATGACAAGCCAGCATGGGCCATTGCCTTGTGTATAGCAGCAGTGTGCACCAACGTTTCCTTCTTTTCAATCGGGCTCGGACCAATCACATGGGTCTATTCGTCAGAGATATTTCCAATGAGGTTACGAGCCCAAGGTTCAAGCCTGGCAATATCTGTCAACAGGCTAGTTAGTGGGATCGTGTCCATGACATTTCTAAGCATTTCAAACAAGATTACATTTGGGGGAATATTTTTTGCACTGTCAGGAATCATGGCAATCGGTACAATTTTCATTTACTTGTTTTTGCCTGAAACCAAAGGCAAGAGCTTGGAGGAGATCGAAATTCTCTTTCAGGATAAACCTCCTGAATCCTGATGACAACAAGAAGTCAACAACAATAAAGTTATTGCTTCCTAATACAAAAACATGGCTTTTCTTGGGGTGGGGGGGGGGGGCGGAAGTCAGTGAGGTTATATGCAAGTGGAATATTTACAATTAAGCTTTTCAGGACTAGGACTGTAGACTTAAGACTTTGATGCGAAGTTCTAAATATTTGCTTTTATTTTTTGGGATACAATAGAGAAAATGAAA
Source organism: Adansonia gregorii (assembly GCA_038382025.1). Classification (NCBI taxonomy): domain Eukaryota; kingdom Viridiplantae; phylum Streptophyta; class Magnoliopsida; order Malvales; family Malvaceae; genus Adansonia; species Adansonia gregorii. The sequence continues at coordinate 11,351 of JBBYHO010504470.1, read as the reverse complement.
TGTTGTCCCCAAATTCCTCGGTACTTAGCTATTATACATGAAGATTGCATACTATATATTTGAGGTATATGATTAGATTAAGTTCTAATCTGTTTGTGTGTGTGTGTGTGTGTGTGTGTATATATATATATATATATATATATATTAAGTTCTAATCTAGTTTAGCATTAAGGCTTGTTTGATTTGTCCGTCGTCTGAGTCTAAGGTGAAAATTTTGCAGAAATCATTGGTGAATTGAAAGTGTCCTCACCTAAACATGAAGACAAGGAAGTCAAGTCTTAATACTAAACCAGAGACACGTGGTTTAATCTTAATAACCACAGTCTTGACTTACTTTTTCAAATGACCCCCTTTTTTTATATATTTTTTTTATGAAGTTATTAAATACAATCAAAATTACAATCACATTAAGAATATAATACACTAAAAAACCTATTAATTAAATTAACAGAATTCTAAATAGAAAAAAAATGAAACTAAATATATAAATCAATTAACGGATGAATCAATATATAATTAAATCAAATTCACAAATAATACATACAATAAATGTTGAATATGAAGACAGAAATGTTTGGCTGACTGTACAGATAATAGATTTTGGCAGCATTATCCCACAATTTGATGTCCTATTTGAAGGCCACTAACTAACTAGTCGTAAACTGGTAGTCTATCTTTTTTTTTTTTTCCCTTCTTTCTGTACTATAAAAGTAAGAGTTACAATGTGGTCTGAGGATCTAATGTGTGGACTTTCTTGATCTTTAATAGATAAAACCATTTTTTTTTGAAGGTTTTGGAGTCCCCTGGAATATGTGTGTAAGGCCGCCTTCAGTAGCCCATTGTTACTTTAAAAGAGGCCAATGAAATTTGGAGCGGCCAGCTCATGATAGAATCATCTCTCTACTGTGAACGTGTTCATCATTCCTAGCAGTATTTCAATCATGCTTTTTGTTTTTTCTCCCCGATTTCACGCCGTTTGGGTTTCCATCTGGGATACAAACAAACTTCCATTAATTCTACTTCAACCAACTCTCTCGTTCTAGCCTCTCCACTTCTCCCACACCTAATTTATCTCTTTTATTAAGTACTTTGAAGGGGGGAAGAAGAACCTAAGGGCTGAAAAAAAAAGCAAGAAAATGGCTGCAGAAGCAGCTCAAATAGACGCCAATGAGATGGAATCCCAACAACAAGAGGCGGGAATTGATGAGGATTTTGGCCATAGAAGCTCAGCTGGCCTAAACAAGTACACTCTTTTTTGTGCTCTTTTGGCATCTACGAACTCGATTCTCTTAGGCTATGGTGAGTCTACTTTCATTTGTCTCATTTCTAACTACTTTATTTTTTTAACCCTAAAAATTTCAAGAACCCAGATAGAGATTAAATAAATTTTTCTTTTTAATTCCTAATCAAAACCCATAATTAGTTGATACTTGTATCTTGCATGCCTTCAAATAAACTCTTATTTCACCATGAGTGAATTTATTTTTATTTTTATTTTTATTTTTGGGTGTATTGCTCTGTATGTGTGTGTGTGTGTGTGTATATACACACACCTTTTGCAGATATTGGTGTAATGAGTGGGGCGGTGCTTTTTATCAAAGAAAACCTCAAAATCACATCGGTTCAAGTGGAAATCTTGGTTGGTAGCCTGAATTTGTTTTCACTTGTAGGCTCACTTGCCTCGGGTAAAACGTCAGATTACATAGGTAGACGCTATACAATTATCCTAGCGGCAGCAGCATTCCTAGTGGGCGGACTTCTAATGGGATTTGCACCATCTTTCGCATTGCTCCTAGCAGGCCGCATTGTTGCAGGCATTGGCGTTGGCTATTCCCTCATGATTTCACCTCTATACACGGCTGAGATCTCCCCTGCCATGAAACGTGGGTTCCTTACTTCCCTCCCTGAAGTATTCATCGTCTCTGGCATCCTTCTAGGCTACATCGTTAACTATTCCTTATCAGTTTTGCCCCAAAACATAAACTGGAGGCTGATGCTTGGCCTCGCAGCAATACCGGCTGTTGCCATTGGATTCGGTGTTTCAGCAATGCCGGAATCACCTCGTTGGCTTGTCATGAAAGGTAGAACAGATGAAGCAAGAAGGGTATTGATCAAAGTCTCGGATAGTCGTCAAGCAGCTGAATTTAGACTCGGTGAAATAACCAAAGCTGCTGCTATGGATTTAGGCCAAGTAACTCCATTAAGCAACAAGGATTGGCGAGGCCAAGGGGTTTGGAGAGAACTTCTATTAAGCCCATCAAGACCCGTTCGTCGAATTCTTATTGCAGCCATTGGGATTAACTTCTTTATGCAAGCTTCTGGCAATGACGCTGTTATATACTACTGCCCCGAAGTGTTCAAGGATGCTGGCATTCGAAACAAGAGACAGCTCTTTGGTGTCAATGTGATCATGGGGGTAGCCAAGGCTTTTTTTGTGTTGATTTCAGCTCTTTATTTGGACAGGTTCGGAAGACGGCCTTTGTTGTTGCTAGGCTCGATCGGGATGGCCGTGTCCTTGGCACTGTTGGGCATGGGTTCCAAATTTGTCGAACACCAGGGAACCAAACCTTTATGGGCTGTCATTGTGTGCATCATAGCTGTTTGCGCGGATGTTTCGTTCTTCTCAATCGGGCTGGGTCCGATCACATGGGTTTATTCATCAGAAATTTTTCCGTTGAGGCTACGGGCCCAGGGCACGGGCCTGGCTATATCAGTGAACAGGCTAGTGAGTGGGGTGATGTCCATGACATTTTTGACAATATCCGAGAGAATAACGTTCGGAGGAATGTTTCTTGTGCTTTCTGGAATAATGGTGGCGGGCACAATGTTCCTTTATTTCTTCCTTCCAGAGACCAAAAACAAGAGCTTGGAAGAGGTCTGGGCACTTTTTGAGGATAAAGATAAAAGTGGCGATGGTGAAAGTGGAATGCAGCAAATGAGAGAAACGTGATGCTTTTAACTTAACTTAAATCATGAATAGTATATATATTTAAGAGTTGTTGGTACAAATGACTTAAATTGTGATTGCGAAGCATTTTCGGTCGTATTCTATTTATTATAATCATACATATAATACATCTAATGAATGTATTGTGATCAATTGCGATAAATATAAATCGTGAATATTGATGAAAAGGAGTCTAATATTAAATCCTCTTTTGTCATGCAACATAGAAGTTTCACGTCATTTGCATATCCAAACTAATTTGTTGGTAAAATAAATATTAATAATGTGTTTGGTTTGTTATAATAGGAATTTTTTTAGAGTCATATCTTAATATATTATAGTAATATGATTATTTGATTTACAAAATTGCTATTTAATGAAATAACTTATTTTAGCCTTATCTTGAGAACTCATTCAATAGCCATCATGAAACCTCATTAAATAATTATTATGATATTAGGTAGAATAAAAAAATTTATTTTAAAAAATCCAAATTTCTTACAAAATCTTACACTGTTTTATTTTATTAATCAAATTATTGCATATAATTATTTCATTCTATTTTTATTCTATTCAAGTCTCATAAAATAAATATTTTATTATAGTTTTATTTTATCTCCATGGTAGACCCTTTCACTATTATGGCTAAACCGTGGTCAGTTTAACAATATCCTCCAGCCATTCTATCACTTCTGCAACCTCAGCTTTTAAGAGTCGCAGCTTCCTCTGTCGAACCGTATCTAAAAGTTGAAAACTCGAATCCCCATTCACTCGCAAATTGGTACAATCTAGTATAGTGGGTGTTGTTCCGATTGTCAAGCTTGGGCGTACTTAACGTGACCCAATTGAGATCGTGGCTACACCGTGATAAAACAGTGATGATGTGGTCAACCCTGGATACATGGCTCTTCGATGAGGAAGGATCACGCTAGTCGTCTAAGTTTGTGATGTATTTTATAGTTTTTTTTTTTTTTTTTTTCATTTCAATGAATTAAACGTTATGTTAAAATAAGCTGAATTTACAAAAACAAAAGAAAAGGTGAATGATGTACTAGCATGGTTCGTCAAGGTTGAAGGAGCAATTAGACTTTATATTTCTTAAAATTTTGGGAATGTCCTTAAAAGGGTTCAATTCTTTATGAATCATTAATTCAATGCTTCGTTATCTTCATGCAGTGACTTAATCCTTTTTGTTTTTTTTTTCCAGTGGGATAAAAAAAAAAAAAACTACTTACAGTTCTTTCAATGGGATAAAGAGTTAATACAGTTCTTCGGTTATATTTTCCCTTTTTTTTTTAAATTTTTTTTTTCAAAGATCACAGAATACTTCTTATTTTTCTATGTTTAGCATTAAATTTTCAGGAGTGTTTTTTACATTTTTGTACTAAAAGTTGGCAAATATATATAAAAATTTGACTTCAATATCCGAGACTAAATCCATGATTTTAGCATATTTGTTGAAATGTTGAAATGTTGATGTGCATGCCATCAAGTTTGTTTTATAACATTTATAGTCACCCGTATGTATCTCCTGATAGGGTATTGCAAAAATTCGGTCCATGATTTAGCAAAAATGTTCCATATTCAAGCTAACTACAGGAAATTAGCTCGTACTCTTCTTTATACTGCTAACCTTTATAGCACATGTAAGTGATTGCAAAAGAATTTCTTCTTTAACGTGAAAATAAATTGTCGATAACCGTGCAAAATAGCATTTTATGGTAAACAAGTTGAAAAAATGTATCAAACTTTAATGATTTACAATGTTTTATCGAGTTTTAAAATTATAGACGCAATAAAATATAAATATATTAAACGAATTAAAAGTGACGTTAAATTTAATTATTACTATAATAATTGAGAATGAATTCTACAAACGTATTTTTTTTAATATATAGAATTCGTTATATATTTAATCGTGACATAATTTTAAAGGATGCATCGATGAGAAAAAAAAAGGGGGGGCAAATTTTAGTATTTCACAAACTTGGATTATACCTTTGGTTTAACCTTCTTGTCTTGGAATGGAGGATCTATATACTCCATAATCAAAATTAAATAAAAACAAATAATTACTGGGATTTGTTTTCTTTTACAGTCAAATGTGAACGAGTAAGACTTGACAGTGCTAATCCAATAATGAGGTCATGAATGTTGCAGTAAATTGCCTTATTTTATAAAAGCCAAACATAAAAGACAACCGCACATGATAATTTGACATTAACCCCCTACAAAAAAAATAAATGTTACAAAAGTCATAATCCACATGGCAAAGGCAAATACTCTACCACTTTGCCTATCTAAAAAAAAAACCATTAATTCGTATTTTTTTATTATAATTATATTTAAAATATTATATATTAATATAATTTTTAATATATTAATAATTTATTTTAAATATTTTTATTATTTTTTTCCGAGAGTCAAATTAAGGAACCTGAATTTCAAAATCAAAATGGGGTTTTGATTTTGAAATATTTTTAGAGCCTTTCGTGAGGATGACCTTAGGGCTTGAGGGGAAATTTTCAAAGATCTAAGCCAAAACAAAAGAAATGGGGTCAGGAAATCTATGTCAAAAAAGTACCAAAGGGTTTTCAAACTTTCTGCCTGTCACTGAGCTTAACCTCATACTCCAAAAAGCTGAACACGCTCAACCACTCTAAATTGTCTGATAGCGCCCTTGGTGTGGCATTTCAAAGGGTTAAGAACTGCCCCCTCTTTGATTATGTTTTTTTGTTGTTGGAAGCTTCCTCGATGGTAAGATGCTGTTCTTGATTGTCTTCGAGGATAAATAAAAATCTTATATAAGATTATACGAATATAATATA
>JBBYHO010504449.1:0-21871 GCA_038382025.1 Adansonia gregorii | reverse complement strand
TCATAATTTATGTATGTAAATAATGTGTATGTGTAATTATAATAAAAATATGTAATATTAAGTTATATTATCAATTACTAAATGTACGAATCTCTATAATTAAATGTACAACTTACTATACCTAGATATACGACACAATACAACAAATATAAAGCACATATACAAAGTAGTTGTGTTCATGTATGATCGACATCACGTTGAGCATGGCTTTATATATGTTGAAGTTAATTATTCTTGTACAGTGAGAGGATGACATTCCGATAGAAAAAAAACTTGTAAGCAAAAAATAAAAAATACAGTTGATTATTCTTGCATAGTAAGATAATAATTACTCACTATTTTTAAAGATCTCCATTTAGGTAAAAAATTTTTATTCTTTAAGATTGCTAAGAAAAAAAATAAACTATAAACAATATATATTATAATTTAATACATATAATTTATAACCTCTATTAAATTATTGCAAGAGAGAAAGACAAGTAAAAGATAAGATGGAAAATAGCGATAAAATGATAATTACAATTTTTTATTACTAATTCTAATAATTGCTATTTCGTTTTTTAGAATTATTTTTTCCTACTTTTATTTTTAATAATTATTATTAACTTTTACTTTTTTGTTATTCTCCCTAAATATTTTTCTCCCCTACATCTTTTTCACTAGCCTTTTAGCAGCCAACAGCAATGATGTTAGCATTTAATGTAAAATATTTATTATTTTTATTATTTTTAAATAATTTGATATAAAATATTTTTATTTTTATTATTTTTAAATAGTAATTTAAGATTTAATAAAATTATTTTTATTTTTATTATATAATATATATTGATTTTAATTATTTCAAAAATAATTTGAGATTTAATATAATTTTTTTATTTTTTATTTTTATATAATAATCCAAGATTTAATAGAAAATATTTTTTAATATATATTATTTTTAAAATAGTAATTCATTATTTAGTGTAAAATATTTTTTATTTTTATTATATATAATATATTATTATATTATATTTATAATATTATATATAATATGTATAATTTTTATATAATTTATATTATATATCATATATATAATATATATTCTTTTAATTTTTTAATATATATCATTTATATATAATATACAATATATTATGTGTATAATATATATTGTATATATAATATAAAACGGGAGAGTCAGTTCCTTTACCGAGAATCGACTCCCTATATAATATATATATGTGTAGGGTGAGGGTTAGTGTGTATATATATATATATATATTTTATGATGAACTCTTGATAGAACTCAATCACTGTTTTGAATTCATTCCTGTCTAGATAATTGTCGAGCCCATTTTTATGTAAACCTTTATGTATAATATATTTAATAAAAAATAAAAAATAAATTTGAGAAAATTAAAGTTAATTTTTTTTAAAAAAATATTTTATATAATACATTATAGATTTAGTTTTTTTATATAAACTTTTTAATATTTGTATGTAATCTGATAACAAATTACATGCAAAAATTACCTTCAAAGATTTCTTACATAAATACATTACATATAACATAAATTACCTATAAATATTATGTTAATTGTAATAAATCACTCATTTAACTTAACTCTAAATAGTTATTACAAAATGAACATTTATTTTAAAGTCACTGCCAATCTATTTTGGTTAGGTAGATTGGTCACCTATCTGAATTCATAATTTGAGAGTTATGAAATCCATAAAAATAAATTTTAAGGTTTCCATTCATACCAGAGATCATGTGAAAGGGTTTGAGATTTGGTTATAATCACAAGTAAGAATTAATCCCTCTCATGATGCCAATAAATCAATTCCTTATTAATTACGTATTAATTTAAAATTTAATTTTTATTCGATTTCTATATCTGATATTTAATTATAATTCCTAAATTTCAAAAATTTCCAAATCCCAAAAATTTTTTTCATTTAAGAAAATTGAGTTTTTAATATCTTTAAAAATTAAAATATCTTCCATACACCACTAGAGGATCGAAAGAATACGAAAGGCCAAAATATCTTCCACACCCTAACAAATGACTGGAGGAATATGAAGGGTTTTATTTTTATGAAATTCAAAAGATATTGATTTTTTTTGTTTTGAGAAAGGATACATTCCTATTAAAATAATCTACAAAACCCCTTTCATATGCTGAAATAAATTTCTCATGCTACTTTAACTCGGAGACATTGTCTTAATTTTTTAGAATTTACTATTTTATCAAAAATAAAACAAACTTATCCTAAGACCCAGACTTGGTCAAATAGACCATAATGTCTCATAAAGTACACCTTTGATATAAATGTACCTCGGTGACCCTAAAAGTCTCAGTTCTAAGATAAATTACTAAAATATCCCTAAGGCATAACTTTAATATGAAAGAATCTGATAACCTTAATGGACTAAAAAATGATCATAAAAAGATGCACCTATCCCTAATGCACACCTTCATCATTAAAGCATCTTGATGATCACATAAGACTCGGTTCTAAGATAAATTACAAAAATGCCCTTAAGGTCTACCTTAAGTATGAAAGCAACTAGATAAACCTAAAGGACTTGAAAATGACATAAAATAATAATTTTACCCTAAATGAGTAACTTAGATGACAAATATGACCTAAAACATAAAATTTGCTAATAAGTCTCTAAATTTTTAAAAATTACATTTTAAACCCACAATGGCTAAAAATGCTAGAGATGTTGCTAAATGACCAAAATGCCCTAAATGGGTAATTTGATGTGTGAAATGACCCTTTTAAACTTAACATGCAAGGCTTGAGCTAGTGGACTCCAAACTTTTCTAATTATTCAAATTAATCCGTACATGGTTTAAAATACATAATCAAACATCAAACATATCCAAATCAACATGAAAAATTCACCAATATCACAAGGACCATTTGTCCAAGTAGCTTTGGGTTTAGAACAATTTTTTCTTTACAAATGAACCCTTAAACTTTATAAAATTATACAAGACCCCCTAAAAGGCTAAAAATGTTTGAAATGAATTTAAACATGTTTAAAATGCATGAAAAACACCCTTAACATTTTTTGAAAAATTATTTTTAAGCCTCTGCAACTTTCAAACATGACAAAATAGTTCGAAATACCATAGAAACAAGTATGAAAATTTATTTAAAGATCATCATCATATTCGGCCAACACACATGGCAATTGAAACAATTTCTTTCTCCACGTACTTTCATGAATAATAACATAACTATATGAAATCATGAAAATTAATGAACATATCAATATGTTTCATCAACAATCAATATGAAAATAGCACAAAATTATATACATATAAACTAACATCATTTCCAAAAACAAGCATATATTATCTTAATGAAAATCAACTTATTGTTAATAAAAATCAAATTTAAAAATTAAATCAAGAAACTTTGTCATGGCTTTCATACTTGGCCTTTCAACATGGATCAAAATCCAAGAGCATAAGTAATCACCAAGCTTATGAAAATGATGTAATATCAAAAATCAAAAGTTGTCTAAGTGAAACTACCTTGAAAACTTGAAAAAACATAAGGAATTTTTAGTTTTTTTTTTTTTTTGCTATAGAAGCGTTAGCTTCCAACATGAGCTATCTTTCGACTATAAATAGAGAAAGATTTACCTAAGGGTAGAAAATATCCCTTGGCCAAATGGCCTTATCCTTTTCTCTTTATTATTATTATTTTTTTGTTAATTTTATCCTTTTATCCTTTTAGCTTTTTGATAAAGTTGAATTAATTATTTTTGGCTTTTTATATGAATCACCATGGATGAGTCTTGAACCTTTATTACGCTTCATGATGGTTATGATGATATTAAGCTAATGGGATAGTTGGAATGCAACTAAATTAGTTAGGAAAAAAAATCAATCCTAGCTAAATTAATTCTCATGTAACTAAATTTATCAAATTCTAAAAATAAATGTAAACAAATTTTAAAAAATGAAGAAGTAAATAAAATCATAATTGCAAATTCCATGAAAAAGAATAAATTGAAAGGACTAAATTATAATAAATTAAAAGTTATAAATTCAAGAAATAAATTTTACATGATAAATTCAATTAAGATTTTAATCAAATGAGAGGTCCACTTGAATATCCATATAAAAATTTTTAACCCAAAACAATTAATTAAAAGTTAAGAGAGAGAAATAATGAATGGGCTTGTTGTAAAATTTGAAATATTTTATTGGGTTTGTTGAAAACTTCCTAATGCACTTATCGGAAGATCAAAAATGCGATTGTGGGCTTGTGGAGAAATATAACAAGCTTAGTGAACTTATTTAGCCTATTGAAAATATAATGGGCTTGTTAGGCCCATTAGGTAAATTTAGATGTGTTAAGCCTATTTAAGAATTTTGACCAAAAATAAAATCAATAAATTTTCCTATAAAAATTTCAAGTGTTGAACTCTAAAAGAAATTTTTTTGAGAAATTTTGTGTGTAAGAAAAAGGCAATTTAAAATTTCAAACTTGTAAAAATTTATGAGAAAAACCCTCATGAAAGAAAATAGATATTTAATAAAAATGAATTAAAATTTCAAAAAGCTATATCCAAGCTATTTTATTGAAATATGTAAAAATATTTAAAACATTAAACTTTAAAAAACTTTACAAATAGGAAAAAATTCATATTTTTAAGATGAGAAAATTTCAAAAGTAAGTTCAAATTTATAAAAATGAATTGAATTGAAAAAATTACTCAAACTATTAATCTATAAAAATAATAAAATGAAAACCTAAAATCCAAAGCAAGTTTTACTTGAAAACAATTTCGTAAGCATGACACTTATGGTACTATGCAAATGCAAAATTAATAAATAGATTTGATAACTTAACACCTTATAGTAAAATGTACCAGTACAAATTTTTTCTTGAATATTTTTTATTTTTTGGAATGAGTGTTGGAAAAAACACTACACGAGTATCGATAAAAAATACGATGGTCAACTTACTAAATTTCACAAAAAATCTCAAAAAGTTCCTAAAATAGGAAAATTTGATCATGACATCATATCTAAAATTTAATTTCAAAATTCAATAGAAAAGTACTTAAAAACTAATTTTTTTCTTAAATATTTATTTTTTTTATCTGAGAGTACCCTATGACCCTTAAAATTGCACTTTTTTTTTATTACATGCACATTCGACTGTTTAGGCATGACTAAATAGGTTTTGAAAAAACCTGGTCTGACTGAAAGAGGTCACTAGGTTCTTAATTGGATAATTTAGACTATCAAAGAAAGGGCTTAAAGAAAATTATGTGTTTATAGTTAAATCCTTCTTTGGTCATTGTTGAGCATTAAAAATAAGGCAAAACCATGACAACTTTTCATTCAGGTCATAAAGTCTTGAAAAATAAACTTAAAAGAATGTCCATTAAATAAAATAACGAAGGGAAAAACCTTAGGTTGGAATGACGACTAAGGTGGAACCTAAGTCAAAGTAGTTGACCAAGGCAAAAGCCATGATAGTCAATGAGGGTTAACCAAGGAAAACCTAAGTCTAAAAAGTTGACGAAGGTGAAACCATGATAGTCAAACAAAGGTTACAAAGGTGAAACCTAAGTCTAAAGAGTTGACCTTGGCAAAACAATGATAGTTAATAGAGGTTGACCAATGTAAAACCCAGTCTAAAATTTGATTAGGGAAAACTATGATATTCAACATGAGTGACTACGGTAGAACTTAAGTTTGGAGAATTGACCAAGGTGAAACCATGGTAGTGAATAGAATGACAACGCGTGATATTCAATTTTGTTTGAAAGGTTACGAGACTGACCTTTTAGTTTTAAGGAAGTCAGCATACTGAATGGTTGTTACTTTTTCCAATAGCATGCTCAACTTTTGATATATAAATCATCAAATGCATATAATGACTTCTTATAATAACATTATATTTTTTTATTTTATGGGTTTAATTATGAAAAGCCTATGATTTAGCCCATTTTCAGAGTTGAAGATATTTTTAAAAAATGTAACAGATATATCATTTTCATTTGGTGAGGTAAACTAGGCTTCTAATTTGTGCTTTCATGTCATATTTGTATATTTTGTTGTGTCATAATTGTGTTTAAGGATTTTTACATTTATATCAATTTTGATACATATGATAGATTTTAAGAATATATTCGTGCCTTGTCATATTTTTTGACTTTATGCGTGTCATATTCATGTTGCCGTGTTAAATTTTGCCAAGTTTGCCTACACCTCTACTTGGAGTTGAAGGCATCTTCAAAAAATGTTGTGGATATTTTTTTTCTTTTGGCAAGGGAAGCCTATGCTTGTACTCGAAGTTGAAAGTATTTTTAGAAAATATGGTGGATTTTTTTTTCTTATGGCAAAGGGAGCCTTTGCTTGTACTTGAGTTAAAATCATCTTCAGAAAATGTTATGGATATTTTTTTTCTTTTGTAAAAGAGAAGCTTATGCTTGTACTTGAAATTGAAGGCATCATAAAATGTTATGGATATTTTTTTCTTTTGGTAAAGAGAGCTTATGCCTATACTTGATATTGTTTTCAGAGAATTTTCTAAAAAGATTCATCTTTCTTTTCACTAAGGATATTTTTACTATACCTTTTAAGTTTCTTTGCTTAAGTTTTATTTAAACACGTAATCCATTTACCTTGATCTTTTTTAGAGCATCCAAAAAATGAAAATATTGGCTAAGGTTCCTATAATGTTTTAACTTAATTCTAAAGTAATGCAAAGAAATTTTCTTGTCATTTTCTAAACTATTAAACCATAATTTGACAAAAATGAAACATGGTTAAAGGAATGAAACAAAGGTATATATAGAAATAAACTCTTGTATTTCAAATAGAGAAAGAGATACAATATTAGTTTTCAACAAAAATAAAGAGAAGGCACAAAAAGAATATGGATATTACTCTGATAGATAGAATCTCTTATTCAGTTCTTCAGAGATCTTTTCTGAATTGGATGTTTGCTTTTATGCATATTAATCTTTTAGGGATATTCTAGGTTACACTCCACCTTCCTCTTCTAGTCTCAACCTTTAGACAAATTACATTTTGTTTATTCTTTTCTAAATGTTTGAGTTGTCTTTTTTTTTAGGTTATTAACTCAAAACATCCTGTTTTATCATATTTTTTATTTTTTTAATTCGAATATGTTTTTGGGTTTTTATTTGAAAGTTTTTTAAATCTAGATGTTCTTTTAGGGTTTTCATCAGAAAGTTATTTTTAATGATGTTGTCTTCTTGGCATAATACTTTTTTATGTTATCAAGTTGATAGGTTTTGCTAAAGTATCTTGGCCCATTTCTACTAAAATTAATGTTCCTATTGAAAATGCCTTTAGACCATATAGAGTTCTTCCCAATTAGGTGCCAAATTGCCTTATGGATCTTTTCAGATGGGAAAGATTTTTTTCATCACTAGTTCTCCTTCATGGAATCACCTTAGGTAGAGTTTTTTTATTATGGGTTCTCATTATTCTTTTCTAATACATTTGTCCATGTTGGAATGCCTTAAGCCTCTTTTCTTCAATGAAATTTAGCTATTCATAATGATCCCAAACCCATTCAGTTTCCTCTAACTTGGTCTCCATTAGTACTCGGAGTGAGGGGATTTCAACTTTGATTGGCAAAATAGTTTCCATGCCATATACCAATGAGTAAGGAGTGGCCTCAGTTAAAGTCATGACAAAAGTTTAATAAGCCAAAGGGGTGAAGGGGAGCTTCTCATGCCAATCCTAATAGGTCTCGACCATTTTCCTTACAATCTTCCTAATGTTCTTATTGGCTGCCTCTATGGCTTTATTCATCATTAAACGGTATGTCATTGAATTATGATGAGAGATTTTGACTTGGGTATGCATATCTTTCTTTATTTTATTCTTTGAATTGAAGGTATTAACAATTATGGCTTTTTTTTTGGGAATTTCATGTCAATAAATGATATTAACCTTTAGGAATTTTATCACTATTGACTCCATCACATTTGTGTAAGAGGCTACTTTAGCTCATTTGGTGAAGTAGTCAATGGTATCAAGATGAAATGATGACTGCTCGAAGCTGTAGGAAAATTGGTCCAATAACATCCATGCCCTATATTGAAAAGGGCTAGGGGCATTTATGACATGCAATGGCAAGGGCGATACATGGATCTTATCTACATAAACTAACACTTATGGCATTTTAAGGCATAGTAGCCCAACCTCCTGACTTGCCTTACCATTTTATGTATATTAGCATGGATTTCATAAATCCCTTCATGTACTTCTTCCAAGATTATTGGCCCTTCGAAAGCATCCACACATCTTAGCAATGTCTGATCATAACTTTTCTTGTAGAGAATCTTGCCATCTTGAACAAAGTTTATCACCAGCCTTTTTAATGTCTTTTTGTGATTTTTGAAGGTGTTGTTAGGATATTCTCAATCCTTAAGGTATCTTTTGATGTCATAATACCATTAGAGGCTGTTTTCTTTCGCTTTGATATTATGACAATATGTGGGAGACTTATACAAACTCATCTGAGTAAGGGTCACTTTTTCTCCTTTATTTACTTTGAACATTAAGGCAAGGATGGCTAGAACATCTGCCTTTTGATTGTCATCTCGAGATAGATGGATGAAATCCACTTTCTTAAAGTTTTCTAATAATTTAGAGTCAACCTTTTATATTACAAAAACCTTAAATCTTAGGTTTCTCATTCTTTATCTAGTTCATAAATCACTAAGGCTGAATCCCTATAAACTTTCAACACTTGGGCTTTTATTTCTATGGCTACATGGAGTCCTATAACACATGCCTCATATTTTTTGATATTATTCATGAAATCAAAATCTAATTTGGTAGTGAAAGGATAGTCTTCTTTCAAGGGTGCCAAGATTACCTTAATTCCATGGCCTAAATCATTTAAGACCCCATTGAAATACGACTTTTGTACTAACTCCTTCAACTATTCTGCTTCCTCTTCTACTAAGATATTCATTAAATTTTCATCAGAAAAATCAAAATCTAAAGGTTGATAATCATCAAGCACCTAGCTTGCTAGGAACTCAGCAATGGCACCTCCTTTTATAGCTTTCTGACTCACGTAGACTATGCCTTATTCCAATAACAAGACTTACCATCTAGCTATCTTTCCTATCAATGCTGGTGCTTTAAAGAGGTATTGATTAGATCCATTTTGGTAATTAGCAAAATGATATGATGCAATATGTTTTGTCCAAGTCTTTTTGTTATGTAAACTAAGGCATAACATATCTTCTCTATTTGGAAATAATTCACCTTATAGTCCATGAATTTTTTATTAAGGTAAGAGATTTTTTTCCCAGTTTCGTCATGTTCCCCCAACACATATCCCATTGAACTCTTGAACATCATAAAGTACAGTATAAGGAATTACCCTAAAACTAGTGGTACCACAACTAATGGATTTGAGAAATTGTGTTTCACTTTTTCAAGTGCCCATGGGAATCTTCACCATACTTTTTCGGATTATGCTTTTGAAAAAGCTAAAAATTAGATCACATTTGTCCATCAATTAGGAAATAATGCAAGTGATGTAATTTAATCTTCTAAAGAAACTTCTCATTTCTTTTTGCATGCATCAAGTGGCAAATCCTGAATTGTTTTAATCTTATCTATGATCAACTTTAATCCCTCTTTCTTCTACGATAAAGCCTAATAATTTTCTTGATCTTGTTCCAGAGGTACACTTTATTAGATTCAACTTTAACTAAACCTTTTTGAACAATTTTAGTAACTTTACGACATGCCCCTCCTCTTGAACTAACTTGGTAAGTATATCATCCATGTATACTTCAATCTCTTTATGCATCATGTCACAGAATAAAATAACCATTGCCCTTTGATAGATTACCCTAGCATTTTTAACCCAAATGACTTGACTTTGTATCAAAAGGTGCCTTATATTATGGCAAATATAGTTTACTCGATGTCTTTCAAAGCCATTCTAATTTGGTTATGCCTTAAGAATCCATCCATGTAAGAAAATAAACAGTTCTTTGCTATATTATCAACCAATGTATTAATATGGGTTAGAGGCAAATTGTCTTTTGGACTTGTTCAATTTAAATCCTGGTAACCCAGGCATATCTTGACTTTCCTATCTTCTTTAAAAACCGAGACAATATTAGCAACCTACTCCAAGTACTTTGCCACCTTAAGGAATTTAGCCTCAAACTATTTTTTTAACTTTTACTTAATTTTTAAAAGAATTTTGATTTCATCCTTATTAACTTTTGTTGAATCAGCTTGCATTTTGGTTTTAGAGCAACTTATGGACCACAATCTTTGTATCTAGGCTCAGCATATCTTTGTATGACCATGCGAGAAATCTTGAAAATCCTAGAGCAGGCTTATTAACCTTTCTCTGGTGGTAGGCATGATAGCAGTCCTTATTTTGTCCTCTTTTCCATTATCGTCATCCTTTAAATTTAGTATCTCTGTGGGCTCTTCATGGTGCATTATTTACTATCTTCTTGCATGATTAGTTCCATTAGATTAGAAGGTAAAGTGTAATCATCGATATCTTCTTCAAAATCAACCTTGTTCAAGCAATTGACTAATAGAACTTAACCTTTTAATCCTGTATAAAATCATCCATTTTCTATCGAGAAATCTGTATAGGTAAAGAAAAAGAAAGAATAGCAAATAAAGATATGCTGTGATTTAGGTATATGTAAAAAGAAAAATGAATATATGTATGAAGGAAATCAAATGTTTACAAAAAGCGATATGCATTTCATTTCTAAAAAATGATGATTTAACATTTTATGCCCTTTATAAAAAGATCCTTATATGTTTTTTTTGGTTAAAATAGACAAGAAGAGGTTTTGGCATTACTTTGGAATTAGCCTAGACATTACAGTTTTATAGTAATAGTCTAATTCTTTCAAACATATCCAGGAGGACACGAGTGGATTCCTTGATTATTGTCTAGCTCTTTGTTGTTTTATCTAATGGCGTCTATTTGAAACTTCTCAAAGGCATCATTGATCACTATTATGACATCTTTTGTTTCTTTTCCTTTTATACCTAGATTGATGACTCTTTCATGGCAAAAAATTTCCTTTAATGAGGGGTAAAGGGTTAAAATCTGGCATGACTTTTGACCCATTACCTAGGTTAACTTCTTTTCTTGAATTCTGTTCTTAAACTTTTTCTTCTAATTCTATTCTAGCATGAAACCTAGCCCATGTTTTCTTTTTTTGGTGATTATTTCAATAGATCGACTTAGCTCGTGTAAGTATTTTCTAAAGTCCTTTCCAGCTTAGGTGCCTCTCCCAATTATGAGCTTGAAGCCCATATAAGCACTTTTTAAAAGTAAAGGTTTTGAGATTAAAGATCTTTTTACAATGAAGGCAGCATTGAAAATTTTAAAGGCCTTGAATGAACATTTTTTAACTTTCACTTTTATTTCAATATAAAATACTTCAGTAGTGGCCATGGCTATCATATCGTCTTTCTTAGATAGGCTGACCATTTTTTCATTAAGTATATTTAACATCCTGATGAAAATATGATGGTACAAAATGGAACCATGGTCATCCTAACAAGCAATTGTATGCATGGATGATATCCATCCCATAAAACTCTACTTCAAATGGAACCATGGTCAT
This sequence comes from Adansonia gregorii, assembly GCA_038382025.1. Taxonomy (NCBI): domain Eukaryota; kingdom Viridiplantae; phylum Streptophyta; class Magnoliopsida; order Malvales; family Malvaceae; genus Adansonia; species Adansonia gregorii. Next base: position 10,236 of record JBBYHO010504449.1, on the reverse strand, counting down.
CCTAACAAGCAATTGTATGCATGGATGATATCCATCCCATAAACTCTACTTCAAATGGGTAAAGGTTGATGTTTAAAGTGATTAATATGGTATTTTTAATTTTTCTCTTTATTCCATCGAAGGCTTCAACAATTGTCTAACTGTGCTTGATCTAAGAAAACTTAATTGGTAATCAAGATAAAGTGATTAGTGGTATCACATTCAAAGCTAACCCTTTATCGTTGAGGACTTTAAGTAGTATGGTCCTACAACAATGAGTTGTTAAGGGCTTTTGTTAAAGTGGTTTCTCTTTGTGGGATCTCTTCATCACTAAACAAGATGAAATTATCAGTGATGATATTATTCACTAGGTGATCAAACTTGTTTACTAAAATATAGCGGAGTATTTTGATGTGGCTCTGAATTAAGCAATAGAGTTAATATAAAGATTTTTATTAGGTACTACTTTAATTTCTCAAAGATACTGTACTTGTTGTGTTTTATAAACTTAAAAAATTTAACCATTTCTTTTTTCTTTAACAAGCTTTTAGACTTCTACTAGGGTGTCACAGTTATTATCGCTTTTTGAGGTGTTTACTTCTTTGCTTTTGCGTTAACACCCATTTCACTTGCTTTAAGGCTGTAATGATGACCACTTCAAGCCACGTGGCTAACCCCATAATATCAATAGTAGCTAGTTGGCTAGTAATAGCCTTTGAAGTTATTATTCCACCCTCATATCTCTAGGGCATCTACTTGTTGTTCTTATAAGGAAAAGATGTTGTGGTTTTGATAATAAGCTTAGAAAGAGTTTTAGTTTTAAGAGGTATAGCTTTTAATTGGTTGCGATAAATGGCAAGGGGAGACTGACCCCATATGGTGGTTGTGATGGTCCTTTACTGGTCATATTGATTAATTTTCTTCCTTTGGACTAGCTTTTTCATAAAAGTCACTTTCTCCACTATTTATTATTCTTTGAATTAAGGTTAAAAAAATTGTAGAAGTTAAATCCAATATCTGATTGGCTTTTTGTATTTTTACGATTCTAGCCACGGAGTCCACCTTTAGTCAGGATCATTTAAACCTTTTCCACCCAGGTTTTGACCTCTTGGACATTTGTCATCACCTATTGCTTTTCCTTGGTGATTAGAACGTTAAACTCCATGTAAACACCTTATTTTTTTGAGCCCCTAATTGATTTGGTCCTAGTTTAAGGGGTCACATAGATTTTCTAGTTCTGGATCTTCTTGGATGGGTTACAGATGATAGAAAGGTCCAATTGATGTTTTAATTGATTCCTATGAGCTTAGTTTAACATAATGAGCCATATAAGCTTATTTGTTTGATTTAGAAGATAGGTGTCAAATTTAAAAAAATAGAGACTTGGGTCTCGAAAATCTGATAATGTCAAAAGTTGATTTGTATGTGTTCTTAAGGTGATAAAAATAGTTATTGAGGTCATCTGAATGGAAAATAGACTTGTTTTAAAGTCATAATTAAAACTTAACATATTAGCAAAAGTCATCTTTAGGCAAAGTCAATTGTAAAATGTAAACTTATTAGCCTAGATATAGATTTTGAAATTGGAAGAGTTTTACAACTCAGATTTTGAATTGATTATACAGAAATGAAATTGAACATAGACTTTAGGTTAAAAATGGGCAATTAGGATTAGGTCATGAAAGGACCCTAGGAATTTAGAAAGTCAAAAATTCTCGAGGGCTTAATTTAAGAGGTTTAGGATAAGAAATTTTAGATTTTTTAGAGAAAGCCATTAGGACATATTTTCACTATGGGAAGAACATTTAATTGCACTTTTACATAGACAAATAATGGTTAATTGAATGGAATAAAAAGGTATATATAGATTAGTGTAAAAATTAAGCTTTAGCCGAATTCCAACATGTGCTTAAGATGTAAACTTTGTTCATCTTTCATTGATGGCAATAATGTATTTTCCCTTAAAATTAGTTAGAAGATTAATGATTAAGCTAAGATCACCCAAGGGTGATAAAGCTTAAACACCAATTTAGAGGCCTATAAATAGGGTAATTAGCCATGATTTCATAACTTTTAAACATTTAGCAAATTTTAGAAATCTAGAATTTTTTTCTGTCAAGCTCTCATCATCTTTAAGAGGAATATCTAGCTTGGAATGGTATAATCTCTAATTTTTCTTTTTAATTTCATTCTAGTTTCATGATTTTAATGATCAATTCATGCTTTTTTATGCTTGTATGAATTTTAGCCATGATGCTTTCTTATTCTACTTGATTTGGCTTTGATAATTCTTGATGATTAAGTGTTTGCATCTTGATTTGAGCTATAATTTGTTTAATCTCTTATTGTTTAAAGCATGATTCTATGATTATTTTGTGAAATCTAGCTTAAATCATGATAAATGAGCTTGATTTAGGTTCGAATAAGATGATTCCCTTTAGATCAAGGATTCACCTAACATGTTTTGTTAGGATTTGATGATTTGAATTTAGTTAAGCTAGGATTTGATGATATTGAGCTAAAATTAAGAAGTTTAAATGTTGAAATCTTGAATCCTCTAGCTTAGAAAGTGTTCAAATATGAGAAGAATGAAAAACTTGGTCTAGGTAGCTTAAATTCATAAGATCTTGATCTTAATTGATTTAATTTTACATAATCTTGCTAATTTGAGCTAGTTTTAGCTGATTTGAACTAAAACCTAGTTGATTAAAACTTTAATCTAGTACTAAATGATGAAATTCTTGGTTCTTGAACTAGGTGAAACATTTGAACATGATAGGATAGCATTTTTTAGGTTCAGCCATGGTGCATTCTTGGTGCATTTGAGTGGGCTCTACATAATTAATGCTTAATTGGTGAAATATATATGAAATAAGTTGAGTTAAACTTGGGTAAGCTGAAATTTATACCTAATTAAATGAACTTAAAAGTTTGCTTGTTCAATTGTTGTACTTAAAAGCTGCAAGCATGTTTTGATTTTTAAGCATGTTGATTGAATTGAATTCAAGCTTGTTTTCTTATGCTAAATTGTTGAATGATCAAAATTTAGTAAGAATTGATGTTTAGATGTGCATGACTATCATAAGAAGCATTTGATCATGTTGAATTAAGGTTAGCATAGGCCTTTTGGATGATTAGTTGTTAGAACCATAGGTTATTATTCTACGTGTTAGATAAAATGCATGTTAGGGTGTTTGGAATGAAAAAAAACCTTATTTTTCTTAAAAGATCCCCCAAGGGCAAGCTTTGGTTCACTTAATCAATGGGTGTCTCAAAGTTTAGTTTTGTTTTAATAAACATTTTAATGAGTAACTTAAGGATATTAAATAAAAGAGCTTGAATTAAAGCTAATTTGGAGTAAATAAAATTTTTTTAAGTGTTTAAATGTACTTGGATAAGTCTAAACTTGGTGAGCCTTTTTATGAGCCACTATGTGATGTTTAGATAAGTCAAATTGTGTTGTTTAGAGTCACTTGTTGCTAGTTTCAACCTACAAGTGAATGACATCGGTGTGCCATTCACTTGCTAAGAATAAATAATAGTGAATAAAAGCGATAAAAGTGGAGACATTCACAAGGCTCCAAAGCTTATCACCAATGTTGAAAAACATAGTTCTAGGTCTTGGCACTAAGGAGTCTATATTGATTCCTCATATATAACATGCATGAAGTATTTTTCATCTTGTTGCTGGGTGTTTAAATGTTCAAAAATGTGTTTTAAAAATGTGACACAAGGCTTCATGATCATAATTGAGTTAGAGTTGCTGTTGCAGTTCCATACTCTAGTCTTATAAAAAAGATGTATTTCAATTAGGATTTAGACTTCTAAATTTTTGTTAGTCTTTTTCCCATAATCCTTATTGATTAGGCTACAAAATTGGCAATTGACATGTTTGATTTTGTGATCGAACAAATGCAATAAAATCCTAAAAAATGATCTATTTGTACAGTTCTATTTCAGCGTCTGGTCTATATTACAAACTATTTTTATGAGGATAATGATTTTTGTGTATTTTTCTAATATTTTTAGACAAATGTATAATGAATAAATTTTCATCCATCTGTGGATTGTCAAAAGAGTATTCTAGACAAATAAAGAAGAAATTTCAAAAAATAGGCTGGTCAGACATGTTATGCAATATAGTAGTGTCTAATTAAAAAATTTATGATATAGCCAAAATGATTTTATGGCATTTTTTGAATATTATTATGTTGAAATATAGTTAGTTAGCAATCTTAGATTATGGTTTGGTGATTTTATGTCATAGGAATAACCTAAGATAAATTTAGTGACCTTGAAAAGTCAAATCTATCCTTGTTTCAGTTCTCTTCGAGTGTGGTGTCTATTATTTTAAGGCATTCAGATGCCTCAAAATTGATTCCAAAAGCCATGTTTAGTGTGTCAATAGGCCTGGGAGTATCTTATAAATGGTCTTTAGCATCTCACATTAAAACTTCTAAGTTAAATCAAATAAAGTTAATTTTTAATTTTGTTTCCAAAATTGTGATTTCTTCAATTTTAGTCTAAGTGTACTATTTTTGTGATTTCTTTTAAATGGAGTCAAGTTTGATAAAATATTGAAAATGAATTCAATTAGTGAGCATTTTTGGAGTCAAGTGGTTTTATAGAATTTTTTTCTTTATAAATGATTTAGTTGTGAACTAGTTGTACATTCAAGATATTCTCCAGTGAAATTTTGGGAAACATGTTTTTTTTGTTGATATTTTATTTGATTTTGATAGAATAAATAAAAAAAGGATTATGATTGAAAAAATATTATTGAAATGAAGAAAAACAAATTCACATATGTATGATTAGTTGGCACCAACTATTAAGCATCATGAGAGGGATAGAGTTTTTACTTATGGTATAACTGACTCCCGAGCTCAACTTTATTTTTCTCTGGCATATGCAGATCATAAAATCCTTCTTTTAGAGTTATGTAACTCTTTAATGAATGGTTTTAATGGGTAACTAATCACACCTATAGCCAAAATAGATCGATGGTGACTCCTTAGCCCTCCCATTCTTGTATTTTGATATAGAAGTTCAAATGAGCAATTCGTTTGACCGACTGATGCCTACACTAATTTAAAGTGTTGTTTGCTCTAATATATTAAGGATTGTATCTCAATATTATGATACTCTAGGTTTAAGATGACTAGGTAGAGGGTTTACTGTGACATTATGTCTTTAGGCATTATCATATTGAAAAATGCTCTCTTCAAGAAGTCTTTTGAGCTTTTTCTTAAGAGATAGACAATTCTCAATAGAGTTGCCCATTACTCCTGCATGGTATTCACAGTGAGCATTCGTGTCATATCAACTAGGGAAATTACCTTCGCATGGTTCAATAAAAATAGGAGTTAATAATTGAGCCTCGAGAAGTTTGTCATACATTTCTTTATAAGAATAAGGAAGAGGGTCATAATGGGTTTAGGTTGATTGTCTTTTTGGGTTTGCTGGTGGTTAACATTGGGCCTTGGTTAATTTTGAGGAGGATTTAGGATAATGGTTTATAGTGCTACCGGAGCAGATGCTCAGGGTACATTAAAAGAATTAGGCCTGTTGCCTTTGGTTGTGGTAGTAAAAATGAGGTCTTTGGTGGTATACTGGCATAATTGATGGATAGAGCTTCTTCTTTCTTTTTACTAGATCCTATTTTTTCCCAGTAGAGGATTCACCAATCACAATCCTTCCAACTTTTATGGTTATCTCAATCGTTTCCCTAAAATGATGAGGTCAACAAAATTCTTAGCTGTATTCCTTACCTATTTATCATAGTAAGTAAGGTGCAAAGCGTTTACAAACAATATGGCATTCTTTTCAATCAGTAGGGGTTAAACCTGAGAACCATATCCTTCCATCTTTGAGCATATTCTTTAAAAGATTCTAAGGGGTTTTTCTCTGTATTCTGCAAAGTTAGCCTATCTAATACCTATTTAGCCATATTCTTGTATTGCTACAAAAAAAATTGGCCATATTAGTCCAACATTTGATTTAAGAATGGTTCAAATCATTATACCATTTTAGTGCCGACCTTGATAAGCTTTCTTGAAAGCAATGAATGAGGATCTTATTGTTATATGCATATTTGGCTATTTTTCATATAAACATCTTGATGTGAGCTTAAAGTGATGTGGCACCTTTGTATTTTTCAAGTTCGAGTATATTAAACTTTGAGGACTAAGTTTAGTACTAGACTGAGATATTCAACATTAACACTGCTATAAAGTTTAGCCCTTCCTATAGTATTGACCCTTTCTTCAAGAAGCTGTAATTTTTTTTTAGTTTCTATTTTAGCTTGCATTTTGGCTGTCTACTAAAGCTTTTCTTCCCTATCCAGGTCAGGCACTACTAACTCTTCTTGTGTGGCTGCTATTCTGACATCCACCCTTATGAAAGGGTATCAAGATTAATATGGGTGGCCGATGGTAGATTACTTGTAGGCATGTTTTGTTGCATATTTTGGGTATTTACCGGCTGTGTATCTTGAACATTAGCTGGTTGCCCTTTAACTTGCACCTCTCAGATCTCCCAATATGAGAATTGGTATTATTTTCTAGGTGGTACTAAACTGGCTTTTTTGCCATGGGTAGGGCCATTAACCTTGCAATTTGTGCTTGTATTTCTTCCTGTTGCTTCATCATGGCCTTCTAGGCTTCATGATGGCTTTCTTCTAACTGTTCAAGTCTTGCTAAATGATCTTCTCCTATTTTTCTTACTCTTTACGAGGCATAATACCAACGTTTAGTGGTCTTTCTATTGGTCTCTGTAGATTTGCAATATTGATAACTTGAAAAAATTCTAAGCTTTTTTAGTTAAGTTTTATTCATGAATTGGCCATATTAATGCATGTATGAATATTTATGTATATTTGCATGTGCGTATATACACGTGATATGAATATATGAATGCCCTTGTAGGAAATCTTGCTTTAGCAAAAGACTCCAAACTTGCAAAATTTTCATTAACTTTTTGGAGAACTACACATTCACATTGTTGATTGTATATGGATTATATCCAAGAAAGGTCCTAACTTGCTAGTATTATTTTTGAACATCTTCTAAAAATTCAAGTACAATGTGCCATATTCCCCGATGAGGTTAATCCATCTCTGCAGAACCTTAATCTTTTCTACCATTTCTTTTGCATAGATGATAGTCAAGTGAATATGCTCTTTGAGGTGGTCAATGTACATCTATCATCTTATGCACTTGGCTTTCCATCTTTCGTGCTTGCCTTTACCCTATCACAATTTCACATCCTAATATGCTTCCATCTTCTAGTAGGCTTGGACCAAGGTGCGAATGTCTTTCCTTCGCCGTTATAATTTTACCTTATTTCCTGAATGGTAAACATAAGGGCTTTCTTTTCTTAAGCAATCAGGATACCCTTCCTTCTTCTTCCTCTAATGTAGCTCTAAGTCAATCATTTCTTTCTATGGATCTCGTACTAAATGCAAGTATCAATGTGCCCTTTCTTTCCCATTCAAAGATATTTTCCATGGCTTCTCTTACTAAGGCTTTAGCTTTCTATACCCCTAATTCTTCAAGGAGTTTATACATATCTTTTGTCACTTTTTTGGAAGTCCCACTTAAGTTCTTGAATATCTTGGCAAGCTTCATCTTCTTATTCTACTCAACCTAATCTTGCTTCATCAAATTATATTTTTTTCATCTTGTTCACATCTTTTTACCTTACTTCCATCTTTATTCTTAAATACACAATTTTTTCTTAAAGTGATCGATTCTCATCACCCAACCTTTTTTGCTCTTTTATAGCTTCCTCTTTAATTAAATCTACTTTAAAAGGCATGGTGAGCTTAGGTTGAATAGGTGCCAAAGGAATGGCATTATCAGTACTAGGAACGATCCTATTACAACACCAAATATTTTTCCAAGCATCATATCCTGGTGTGGATTGATCAGTGTCAGCATTTAATCTAAATTCAGATCTTTCCCTCTATTTTCGAGCAATCACCTTAAGTGATTTCTTATAACTTTCCCCTTGTTACTTTAGATCTTCACTAGTTAATTTTAATGTCATTGGGATAAATTTGTCGTGATCCATATTGCTTCCAAAGCACCAGCAGCGTACTTCCTACAGTACCATATTTATCGAGCAAAAGCACAAATGGTAAATCCCTACTCTTATAAAAAAAGCACTCTCCATGTAAAGTCCTTAAAAGGCATAGTGCTCTTCATGTTATGTCCTTAAAAGCGAAGTTCTTGAGTGTCCTGACCTACTGATTCTCGGTTCTTGAATTAGGCTATTCGTTCTTAATGAACTCTTAAAAAGAGATAAAATGTGACAAATAGGGTTTAACCTTTTTGGTGCCATCGCCTCAAAAATGACTTTGGGCCCAAACATATAACAAAAAAGAACTTTAAAAAAATCTTCCATGACTTACTTTCTGACATGCATTCAATGCTCAGATTATCTTGAGTAGAATAGCTAAAGTAAGGTGCATATTCCTCTTTAACCGGTTAAATAAGTTTACCACTGCAGCTTCCATATGTCCCAACACTTTAGGGAAGAAAGCTAACCCATATATGGCTAAGGTAAATGCATCAAGAGCTTTCTCATTATTTTCGATATACTCGTATAAAAATTTCCAAGAAATAACATCAGTGTTCCCTTTTTGCTCGCTATAATGGTAGCTTGACCTAAAATTTATGTCAAGAACTTCACCCAATTTCTTATGGAAGCTAGTCAAATTGTACTCCTTACAATAAATGGGTCTTGTTTCCAAAGGCCCTGACCTAAGTAAAGTTGAGATCTCTTTCAAAGTTGAAGTCATGTCATGCTAATTAAATGAGAAACACCGACATGATGGATTCAAAAATTTAATCATAGCCCAAATCAACTATTCATCAATCTGCATTTTAAGGAAAAGTGCAATATGTCCATAATTTTTGACAAACTGAGTCTATTTCACCTTCCACCATTAATCCATATTTCAAGAAGTTCTCTTGTATTATTTTGATGGAGTTCCAAATGTGTGATCTTTGGTAATGCTGACACAAAACCCATAAGTATACAATCCTTATGCTCTTTTTGATTCAACTCTGACTCAGTATGAACCCCTTCTAATTGTCTTGGAAATAACCACTGCATGTACCCATTCAACCATAAAGTCTGAAGAAAATTTGGTGGAGTTGAAATTCTATTCTAAAGTAGGCATCCCTCATGCATATGAAAAGTGCACCAAGAAAATATTTAAAAGAAAGGAAAAAAGAATAAGTTAGTATCTATAAGAAATATTTGATCCAAATGGCAACAACATTTCAAAATGAAAGAATATAATTATAAATTATCCAACTAAATGAAAATATTCAAATAAAAGAAAGAAAAAAAAGTTAACTTTCTCCGTTCATGTTTTCCTAATTTTTAGGTCACTTATAAAATTAGCCATGGCTTTGATTGAGGGGTTAGCATGGCCCACTAAATGAGGTTTGGGGCAGACATCTAAATTAGTTCTCGAATTACTCTCTCAGCCTAAAATGGACTAACGAGGTACCTTATCATTACGTATCATAGATTTATGTTGAAAAAGATTCAATTCGAGTGAAAGTATCTTCCATGCCCATAATGAGGCAATGCATCAGGCAAGCATACAAATTTACACCTTATAGGCTTTTCACTGGCCTAGACAGAGGCTAACACCTCAGAAAGGTAGACCTGCTTCATGCTCTCCTAAAATTTTGTGTAACCTATGCCTCCTCCATAAATTTGAAGGATAAACTAATGCATGCCCTTAACGTGTATGAAAGGATAAACAAACCTTTTTGTGACACAATATTAAAAATAAAACTTCCCAATCTAAATCGCTAGTAGACAGGAAAAAACATAAAAATGGATTAGTGCAAAATTAATAAATATTAAAAAAATAAAAAGAAAATTTTTCTTTGGAAATACCAGGAATTATAATTAAAGATTGATTAGAACTGAAATACTCAAAATTTAATTAATATATAATTAATTTTAGGCCTGACTATCTGACTAGTCCCTAGTGGAGTCGCCAAGCTGTCGCAACATGGCAAGATACGAATCCTAACTAGTTGGACTTAAAAAAATGGGTGTACCTTGTAGACACCTTATTTTGTCTGGGCTAATTTTTTTTGTTTTTAACAATCTGGAGCATCGATGTAAGAGGGGACAATGATCGCCGGGTGACAAAAAGCTTTTAAGGATGTCAAGAAGGCCTAGGGATCATATCAAAGGTAAATACAAAGATGTGGCATCAAGGGACGT
>JBBYHO010504431.1:0-21877 GCA_038382025.1 Adansonia gregorii | reverse complement strand
AATTGTGGAAATCACCTTGGTAAGGAAGTACCAAGAAGAGAGGACGTAGGTGCCGAGTTAAAAGACCGAACCTCTATACATCCTTTGTTGATTTTTCTCTTTTCCTTATCTTGTTTAAATTTTCAATTTTACAAAGTCTTTATAGAACCAATTCACCCCCCTCTTGGTTCAATCTTTCCATTAAAGCTAACACCATACAATGAGAAAATTTATCATATTAAATTTCATAAGCATTGGTGACTCTAAAATTATGTAGATAATCAAATATTCAAGATGGAGATAAATTTCATTAGCATTTGTGATCAAATTTTGAAAATTTTAAAGTTCGGTGATAAAAAAAAATTCCTAAAAATATAAATGATTAAAAGTAAAATTATTTATTTCCCAAAGTTCATGATATCATGTGGAAAATGCAACCACGTGGCAATAGCACATGGTGTTTGACAAATAACATGGTGAAAACATGGCTTCACCATGTCATCCAGTCATTAGTTTTTAACGGTTGGGTGTTAAAAAATGAATCTTTATAATGTTAGTACCTATTTTAATAATTCTAAAAGTTGGGTGACTAAAATTGAAATTAAAGCACGTTAATAAAAGGGGGAGCTAGTCAAAATTTTTTACGGAGCCAAACCAAGGTAGTTGATACCAAATCGATATGTGTATTGTTTTTGTTTTAGTGTTTCTACATGAAGATATCAATGTGTTTTGGCATATCGCTTTGGGTGTACCAGCAAATACTTTCTTCATATATATATTTATTAATTTATAGCATATTTTCAAATCTTTTAATAAGAAATATATATTATATATAGACATACAAATATACCTCTATTATGTGTATATATATATATATTTATATGAAAATATAAATTTTGAAATTATAAATTTTTAATATTAAAAAATTTTAAACATCAAATAAATAAGTATAAAAATGTTTTAAAATATAATAAATTATTACTGATTAGGTTTTAAACCTAATCAAATGAATATGATTTATTTTTTAATGCAATTATTAAAAATAAATAATAATCAAGATAAAAAAATAAAAATTAGTTTTAAAATATCAAATAAGTGAATTATTTTAAAAAGTATATAAAAAAATTTAAAATAATGTATCAACTAGTACGAGCTAGTGTCGATCATTACAGACTGATACAAGCTGGTATGATTGATAAGTGTCGGTACTAAAACCAAAATGGTACACTATTAGCATTGTTTCGTTTTACCTCAAAACCTATATGTATCGGTTGGTATTGATACAATGCCACTAACTATAGGCCAAACATAAAGACAAAGAAAGCTAATACCTTTTTTAAATCAATACTTTAAGCTTAAGCATATAAATATATAATATATTTATTTGATGTGCTGTTAAAAGATATATGTATAATGCATTAAAAAATTTTAAATTATTTTAGAGTGCCAAATTAAACTAAATAAGTATAAATTTTATTTTGAAGTGACCAATTTAATTATATTTAATATATAAATATATAAAAACCTATATATTAAATCAATTTTTAAAATTTTTGAGAGGATTATGGCCTCCACATGACTATAGGTTGCTCCACCCCTGCGTAAATAGTTAGGTGATTGTCTAGTTTACCCTTTCAATTTTAATAAGTTACATCAATTAAATTTAATGATTTTGGATAAACTAAAATTATATGACTTAAGCATGATAGCATAAAATTATTTTAAAAAAAACATGACAAAAAACAAAAGTATTATAATACATGGATCTAAGCCTATATTGTGGGATTAGAAAGAAAGTTTTAGGCATGTATTTGCAAAAAAATTAATATACAAATCAATTAAAGATGTTCATGGGCTGGGCTACTCTTTTAAGCTTGAAGGTTCGCCTAATATTTGGAGGGTTTAGGCAAAAATATTAAGCTCAAAAAATGAGTTTGGATAAAAAAATTAGATTCATGTAAAAAATGGGGTAGGTTTTGTCTCTAATATTTAAGGCCCAAGCCCAGCCCAACCAATTTTCAATTATATAGTATATAGTAGTTTTGTATTTATATATTATATAATTTATACATATAAAGAATAAACATATATAATATTATAGTATAAACATTTAAAAATATGTTAAATTATTTATATTTTAAAGCTTAATAAAGGAAATTTATTAAATTACTAAAAATTAAATTAAAAAATTTTCTTATAAAATAAAATTAAAAATATATAATATGGGTAGGCTTAGATAGGGTTGTATTATCCATTTATAAATATAGATAAGTTTGGACAAAATTTAAAGCCTATATTTCAGGTTAGGCTGAGCTTAGGTTAATATGAGTAATGTTAATATATTACTTAGACCCTCCGACTCAACCTATGAGCACCTCTAAAAGCAATCATCGAATTATATCTCTTTTCATGATAGGGTACTTAAAGAAAAAAAGCATAATTAGATATTTAGTCTTTACTTTTCATCACTCACATTAATCCATGAGTCAATAGTTAGATAGTATATCTCTGTTGATCAATAAATAGTTATATTGACAACTTACATATGTGTACAAATTACCATGAGTCACATTTTTTCAAAAATAACATGTCATCAAATCATTGACTTAGGCAATGAAAATAAATTTTAAATACTTAATAGTTAATTTTTTTTTAAATATCAAATCATGAAATGAAAAATAGTTGCAAAGAAGAAACAAGAAAAAAAAAAACTCAAGCCTTTTATTTACTTGAGAAATTTGGTGGCTTAAACTAAAACAAGCAATGCCCACTCTTTTTGGAATAGTGAGGAGGAACTTGGCCGAACCTTACTTTCTTGAGCATGTTAACATCCTCGAATAACATCTAAACACGTATTTAAAAACATGCCAAAACTCAAATCATGGCATTCACCTTTTTTTACAAAGATGTGAAATTGATCACAAGTTCTCCTTAAAAACTATGCGTAATATGCTATAAAAAGTCATAAGAAAATCGATCAAATTTAATTAGGTAATCTAAAAAGATCTTTGAATTCGAACCCAAAACCCTACAGAGATTATAGGAAGAGAGGATCAGAAGAAAATGTGTGATAACCAAATCAGTTAAGGAATTTAGAAACAAGAATTAAAGGAAGAAATAAAGAATTAGAAGAAGAAATAGTGATAAGAACAAAAAAGGTAAAAGGAATATTCAGATAAACAGGGAAAAAAATGTCCAAGGAAATGAATAAGCACGTAATACTTATAATTTCTCCTTGCATTTATTCTTATATAACTAGTTACTGACTCATTCTGTTAGATTAACCAACTCCAAAATAACTATATCAATTGTAACTGTCTTACATAATTCAAAATACAATTAAACGAATCAAAACACTAGCAAAAAAACATATAAATTTTGGTTCATAAGTTGCCCTCATTTCAAGAAGATCCTTGTCCTCACGGAATAAATAAGGGAAATTTCTATTGCAATTCATAAAAACTCTCCTAAGTAGCATCCTCTGGAAAGGTGTTGCCACTAAAGTAAAACTTCTATTTATGCTTTCCCTTTATTCTTTGTCATTCTTCTATCTAAAATAACTATGGGTTCTTTAGCTAACATACCATCTCTATCAAAAAAAGGTAACTAAAATTACATTAGTTCCTTTTCTAACTGCTTCTTCAGCTAAGACATATGGAATATAGGGTGAATTTTACCCTTTCTGGTAACGCCAATTTGTAAGCAACTGTGCTTATCTTTGCCATAACTTGGTAAGGCCCAAAATATCCTATTTTAAGCTTTAAGAAAGATCAACGAACTACTATATTCTAACGATATGGTTGTAATTCAACATGAACCAAATTTCTAATATTGAACTGCCTCTCAACCCTGTGTTTGTTAGCTTGATGTTGCGTACGTTGCTGAGCTCTCAATAAATGAAACTTCAGTAACTAAATGGTTACCTCTGTTGCTTGTAGATTTTAATCAACAACTTTCGTATGTGACTCACCTGGAATGTAAGGCGAATATGTAGATGTAGGTTGACCATAAAACCATGGTATAGGGCGTTGTGTTTATAGCAATATGGTACATGGTATTATAGCACCATTCTGCAAATAGAAGCCACTTGGACCAAGCTTTGGTTGTTCACCACACATGTATATGAGATAAGTCTCAAGGCATTGGTTTACCACCTCAGTTTATCCATCAAATTGTGGGTGATAAGCAGAGAACATATTGAGCTAGACGCCCATTAACCTTAAAAGTTTTTTGCAGAATGTATTTATAAAGATCTTGTCTCTGTTAGACACAATACTATTTGGAACACAATGCAACCTATAAACATTGTTAAGAAAAAGCTGAGCAATTTTTAATACAGTATAAGGGTGGCTCATAGAGGTAGCAAAATAAACTCAAACCTGAAAATTTATCTATAAAAACCTGAGCCTGAACTCAAACTGAGCCTGATTTGATCAAAAAATTAATTGCATAGAGATGCAATTGCCTACCTAATTGACGAAAAGGTGATGACTTTAAATGCCTAATCTAATGGTTGGTTTTAGGCTTTCTTCGACTTTGGTGAGGTGGCTTTTTGCCCAGTGTTCGTTAATCTTGCCTTAGATTTTGAAAGGCTTTAAATGTTAAGATTGTTTATTCTTTAAAGATACAGGAGGTTCATGACCACTTAGTATGAGGAGATTTTGATCAAATTTTTTAAGATGTGGGGTCCTAGAGCAAGACTGGTTATGGCCCTAAAAGTTTATTCTTAGTCTTTAAAAATGAAACAAAGTTCCTGCAAAGTTCTATCATTCGAAGTTATGCTAGGAAATGCTATTATCAGTTTTGTTTGATTATGAAGCATTATCAATTAAATGATAAACATGAGGTAACATGAAATACAGTGCTACAAAAAAGTTTTGCAAGAAATCAAATAGTTGTATTTTCATTTAAAGAAAGAAGGTACAAATTGTGACAAACTTATGAGATTGTGAAAAATTTTGAAATACAAAAAAGACAAGAGGAGTCTTCTTAATCAATTGGCTTTGATGTTGATGAAGTGAATTCTTCACTAACTATCTTCAAAGATTTCACTTGAGCAATTAATCTTTTTAGTGTTGGCCAACTCATAAGAAAATTCCTTAAATTGCCCCATGATGGAATAGAGCTTCAAAGTTAGGTGCTTCTTATTTTTCGAGTGCAGGTATGGATAAGGTTTTGATAGGTTTGGTCAACACAAAACAGATGGGTTTGGTTATGACTTGTTTTGATCAAAGAAACAAGGTCTAGTTGCTTAAGCTGCTAACTTAAACTATTTAAGCTTCTAACTTGTTTTGGTTTTGATGAATACCCTTTAGGGTTTTCATCCTAAAGTCTTTTCAGACATAGCATTTTTAACAGAATTAGAGTTCATAGGGTTGGATAGGTTGTTGCCATCCATCTCGGCTAGGATTAAGGCTCCTTTAGAAAATACATATTTCACCATATATGGTCTTTCCTAATTTAGGGTCCATTTTCCTCAAGCAGCTTTATGGGTTAGGAAAATTTGTTTAAGTACCAAGTCACCTTCTTAGAATTGATGAGTGTAGACCATTTTGTAATAGGCTCTTATCATGCACTTTTGATACATCTGCCTATGACAGATGGCTTCGATTCTTTTCTCTTTGATGAGATTGAGCAGTGTATATCGGTTCTTAACCTACTCAGCTTTTTTAAGTCAAGATTCCATCACGACTCTAAATAAAGGGATTTCAACTTTAATTGGCAATATAGCCTCCATGCCGTTGACCAAAGAGAATGAGGTGGCACTCGTGGAAGTTTATACTACTTTGTGATGGCATATAAGGCAAAAGGCAGCTTTTTATGCTAGTCTTGTACATCTCAGCCATGTTTTCAACTATCTTCTTGATATTCTTATTAGCCTCTTTAACTATTTCATTCATCTTCGGATGGTATAGGATAGAGTTTCGATGCTAAATCTTAAACTGAGAGTAGACTACTTATATTATCTTATTTTTCAAGTTACGTGCATTATCAGTAATGATTTGTTTGGGAAAACTATATCTATAGATAATGTTCCGTTTCACAAATTTGCACATGACAGATCTAGTGACGTTGGCATTAGAAGCTACCTTCACCTAAGTGGTGAAATAATCACTTGCAACCAACATAAAGCGATGCCCATTAAAGCCTTGGGGGTAATTGGTCCAATCATATCCATGCCCTACATATAAAAGGGCCATGAGGCTCTCATAACATGTAGTGGTGTTTGTGGGACATGGATCTTGTCAACATAGATTTGGCATTTGTGACACTTTTAAGCATAGTTAGTGTAAACCTTTCTGAGAGTCAACCAAAAATAACCTGATCATAGAACTTGTCTTGCTATTCGGTGTTTATTAGCATGCATACCATAAATTCCTTCTTAAACTGCTTTAAGTATTCTTTTGGATTTGGAGGCATCCACGCATCATAGTAACACCTGATCCCAGCCTTTCTTGTACAAAATCTCACCATTCGAAATAAAATTTACAACTAGTCGTCTGATGGTTTTTTTATCAGCTTTGGTGTTGCCTTCTGGGTACCATATTTCCTTGATGTATTGAAAGATGTTATGATACCATGGCAAACCATCATTCTGTTCTTCAATATTCTAGCAATGTGCCAGGTTTAAGTAGATACTCATTTAGATAAGAGCAATGTTCGATTCTCGATTGACTTTAAACATGAAAGATAAAGTGGCTAAGGCATCAGCAATTTGGTTCTCTTCTCGAGGTAGATGTTGAAGGTTAATATTATTAAACTCTTTCTTCAGTTTTGATATTAGATTCCCATAGTAGATCAGTTTAGCATCTCTGGTTTACCACTTTCCCTTTAATTGGTAAATGATGAGGGTAGAATCTCCAAACACTAGTAGTGTTTGAATGCCCTTTCCAATGGCTACCTGGAGTCCCATAATACAGGCCTCATATTTGGCTATGTTATTGGTGCAGTCAAAGTTCAATTTTGCTGTGAAAGGGTAATAGTTTCCCTTAGGTGAGATGATAATTGCCTCAATTCCATGCCCCAGTGCATTTGAAACTCCATTAAAGTACATTCTCCATGATGACCCATACTTAGCAGTGTTCTTTGCCTTAAATATATACATTAAATCTTCGTTAGGGAACTTAGAGTTTAAAGGTTAATAGTCATTTGTGGCTTGACTTGCCAAAAAGTTTGCTATGGCACTGCCTTTAATGGTTTTCTAGTTCATATACACGATGTCGTGCATAGAAAACATAACTTGCCATCTAGCTAATCTCTCGGACAAGGAGGAGGCTTCACACAAATACTTGATGAGATCAAGCTTGGTGATTAACCATGTAGTGTGGTACAACATGTATTGCCTTAACCTTCAGGCTATCCAAGCTAAAGCGCAACATAGCTTCTCTATAAATGAATAATTATTTTTATATTCTATAAATTTCTTGCTCGAGTAATAGATAGCATCTACCTTCTTTCCTAATTCATCATGTTATCCTAATACACAGCCTATAAACTTGTCTAGGATTGATAGGTACAAGATTAGTGGTCATTCGGGCACTAGTGGTATAAGTATTGGAGGGTTTGAAAGGTACTATTTGACCTTATTGAAAGCCTCTTAGCATTTTTGATTCCATTCTCCAGGATTTTATCTTTTTAATAGCCTAAAGATTGGATCACATTTGTCGATCAACTAAGATATGAATCGGGCTATGTAATTCAGTCTTCCCAAGATACTTCTCACTTTCTTTTGAGTTCGAGGTGGTGGTAGGTTTTGAATAGCCTTAACCTTGTTAGGATCCACTTCTATTCTTTTCTCGCTTACAATGAACCTTAATAATTTACTAAAGTGATGCCAAATGTGCCTTTAGCAAGATTTAGCTTGAGCTAATATTTACGAAGCCTTTTAAAGAGTTTTCGCAGATTGGCAACATGTTCACTCTATTTTGTTAATTTAGCAATCATGTCATCCACATAGACCTTTATTTCTTTATGTATAAGGTCATGGAACAATGTTACTATAGCCCTTTGGAAAGTTGCTTTAATATTTTTTAACCCCAAAAGGCATCATTTTATAGTAAAAAGTTCCTTACATGGTCATGAAAATGGTTTTTTCCATGTCTTCAACTGCCATTTTGATTTGGTTATAACCCGAAAACCCATCCATGCAAAAAAAATAATGTATTTTTTGTAGTGTTCTCTACTAAGGTATCTATGTGATGTAGGGAAAAATTATCCTTGGGGCTAGCTCGGTTTAGGTCCCTATAATCCACACACATTCCTACTTTACTATTCTTCTTAGGAACTAGGACTATATTCGCTACCTATTCAGGATTTTCGGCTACCTAAAGAAATCCCACTGCAAATTGTTTCTTGACTTTTTCCTTGATCTTAAGAAGTATTTCTAGTTTCATCCTCCCTAACTTTTGCTGGATTGGTTTGCATTCAGGTTTGAGAAAGAGTTTATGAACTAAAATATTGGTATCTAATCCAGGCATGTCTTGATAGGACTAGGCAAACAAGTCTTAATATTCCTGAAGGAGAATCTTAGTTTAGCTCAAGTTGATGGCTTTATGGGGGTTTTGATTTTAACCTCTTTTCTGTCTTTCTTAATTCCAAGGTTTATGGTTTCAGTAGGTTCTTCATAGGGTAATATTTGTTTTTCTTCCTATTAACTAGTCTTAATCTTCAGGGTCCTTTTCAGATTTGACCCCACCAGCACAGATCTGTTGCTCAAAATAATTCCTAAGGTTTCAATATGAATATTTATGTTATTTTTATTGAGGTACCTTAAAATATGGAAAATAACAATATAAATGGAAAAAGATGTAAAAAAAAGTCTAAGGCCGGCAAAAATTATGAACACAAAGAATGAATGCAAAATGCTTAGTCATTTTCATTGATAATACTTAATAAAAGTTACCCATACAAAGGATCCTACAATCCTTTTGGGTGAGAACTTTTAGCTTTAGTTCATTGCATTACTTTAAAATAGACTTGAAGAGTACAGGAATCTCGATCTCAGTCCAAACACTCAAAATAAATCTTAGAGGGCACAGATCAGTCTTTCGATGTGTGGTTGACATCTCTGTCTTATCAATCGCATTGATGGGGAAATCCTTAAATGCCTTGTTCAATATGAGCACAGGCACTAGCGGAGCCAGTATTTACATGTCCCCCCTCAATGTCTTTTCTTGACAAACAAAACATTCTCTTCGCACGATTTTTTTGAGCTTACTTTTTTTTGTACTGTGCGCTAGGCCTAAATCCCAATCCTCTTTTATCCATTTGGTTGACCACTTTTAGGGCCTCAATAGCTATTTGAAGGTGTTTTTTGAGTCCTTTTTTTAGCCTGAGAACCTTTATCGATAGTCAACTTCAAACCCATGTGAGTACTCTCTGGTAGGTAGGGCTAAACTATTGGTAATCCTATTTTGATATAACTTGTGTTGATGAACTTAAAGGCTTGGAATCGTCAAGTTCGATATATGGGGCATCAGTTGAAGTAGCAGCAATGATATCTTTCTCTCTTTCAATACTAATAACTTTATTCTTGATGATAAATTTCAACTTCTAGTGCAGAGGTGATGGTACTGCCATAATAGAATAAATCCAAGGCCTTCCCAACAAGTAGTTATATGATAGAGCAATGTCCATCACATGGAAGTCAACTTTATAAGTACATGGGCTGATTAGAGTGGAATAGTAATGCTCCCCACAATATTTGGGCAAGTCCCATCAAATGCTGGGATAATCATGCGAATATTCTAGATATAAGATGCATCAAGAAGACGCTTGTTCAAGCATGATATGGGCATTACATTTAAAGCTGACCCGTTATTAATGAGCACCTCGGGCAACATGGTGCTTTTATAATATGTGGTGATATAGAAGGTTTTGTAATTTCCTCTTCCACCATGCAGGATTTCATTAACGTTAAAAAATATGTAATTGTCGGCGATGATATTATTCACTAGGCAATCCAACTGACCTACAGAGATGTCAGAAGGGACGTAGGCCTCGTTTAGAACCTTAAAGAGAGCATTCTTATGAGCTTTTGAATTCAACAACAGTGACAACACAGATATCTTGGCAGGCTACTTATTTAACTGATCGGCGATGCAGTATTCACTATGTTTGATGAATTTGAGGAATTCATAGCTTTTTTTTCACTCACTGGATCCTTAACAACTATTAAATCTAAGTTCTTGGTTGCAAAGTTTGTTGCTTGAGAAATGAGATTATCATTTTCTTGCTGAGTGCTACTTTTTGATGCTATTAAGGCATAACACCTGCCGCTCTAAGTTAGGTGACTTGCCTCTAGAAGATCAACGCTTACTGTTTACTAGCTAGATTCTTTAATGATTAAAGTTTTACTTTTATAGTTCCAAAAAGCCGCATTATCATCTTTATACGGGAAAGGAGATGGAAGTTGAATGATCATCTTTAGTGGAGGCTGAATAGGGTCAACTTCAACTCGTAGTCGATTATCATACAAAATTAATGGCCTTCTAATCTCATAAGGAAGATTGCCATTTTTTTAGAGCATTAATGGATGATGTTGCATATGCAGCCTCAGTATGTGGGTTTGCTTTTCATCATAGAATTCGATGCTACCCTTGTTTATCATCCTTTGAACCATTGTGTGAAACTCTTTGCATGTTTGAAGAGTATAGCTGCAAACAATATAGAAATCACAAAAGTTGTTAATTCTTTCCACTATTTTCCTGGTTGCATTAAGTAACTTAGCTTGCACCAGGATTTGCCAAACCAAATTCATTAGGGTCTAAATTTTTTCTATGTTTTCCATAATCTTGTAGTTTTCTTCAACAATCATTTCTTTTAGGTCTAACTCAGCATGAGTTTAAGATGAACTAGCTTCGGCACTAGATTTTGATTGCTTGCTAGCCTTCGTCTTTCCTTTTTCTTTTTTCCTTATAGATTTTTTTTACTCAATTCATTTTTCATGGCCTTATCGATCCTCCCACAGATTATGACTACATTCCTGAAGTTCTTCAAGAAGTTTCTCGCTACCTTTCCATAATAAGGGGCTTACAACGTACTAATGAATCTAATAATCATCTCTTTTTTTACTAGTGAAAGATGAATCTGGGTGGCCTCCTTTATCCATCTTGCAGTATATTGCCTAAAACTTTCTTTAGCTCTTTTCTCATGCCCATAAGAAACAGACAACTAGAGGTCTGACCATCGGTGAGTCTCTTCTCATTAGTAGCATTGATAAATGGATTGTCATGTCTATCCCATTCATCGTAGAACTTAATTTTGGACGGATCCATTATCTCTTAGACCATCTCTAAGAATGATGGACAATACAGCAAGTTTTATCTTAGACAATAGTGGCAGCAAGATGCATCAACGATGTTTCTTCTTTGACTTTTGTTATCTGTTACCATTCTAGTATTCACGAGAGCCCACCTAACCTTGCTTATTAGGTTTTGACTTCTTCTATGTTTCTTTCAATCTGATAGCCTTTTCCATCAATTATTGCATTCACTCTCGATTTGGAATGATTAGGGAGTGGGTTAGCCTCTGTATTGGGTTCAAGACCTTGCTTAATCTTGATCATTTATTTTTTTAGGAAACCCTACACCTTTCTTTTAAATAGAGTGTAGTTCTCAATAGAGTTGCCTTGTGCTCCCGCGTGGTATTCACAATAAACATTATCATTATACCATTTGGTCTACAATGGTGATCTTGGGTTTGTGAATACTAGAGCCACTAGTTTATCTACTAATAAGTAATAGTAAATCTTTTTATACGAGTAAGGGAATGTTTCAAAGTGCTTTCTTTTTCGAGATGCTTGTTGGTTAATTAGAGCTGTCACATTGTGCATATTATGAGGGTATATACCTACATTTTGCATGAGATTTAATGTAAAGCTCATAGTGTGGACTGGTTGCTATGCTGATGAGTAAGGGGTAAGACTGTATTCAACATGCTTAGGAAGTACATAGGCTATGCTAGATGCAGACTTTGACTAAACCTAGCATGGTTCTTGCCTACGACATTCACTTCCCTCTGCTTACCTTTATTTACTCTATTTTTATTGATCCAGATGTTTCCCTGATGGATATCCTATCACTTTTAATGGTGTTCTTAATCATTTCACCTAATATGACCATATTGACAAAAAAATTTTTGGTGCTTCTTACTAGCCTTTCTTAGTAAATAGATTGTAGGGTGCCAACAAACATAACTGTCATTTCTTTTTCAATTAGAGGATGGTGACTCATGCCTCCATCTCTTAGCATACTATCTAAAACTCTTAGAAGATTTTTTCTCCATGTTTATGAGAGAAAGATGGTTCGAAACCTAATCAGACACATACTTATATTGTTCAAGGAATGCACATGCTAAGTCTGCCCATGTCTGAATTCTTGCATGATCAAGTCCTATGTACCATCGAGGGCTGCCCCAATCAAGCTCTCCTGAAAGCAATGGATCAAGAGCTTCTTATTCTCTTCATATCCCGCTATGTTATGAT
Source organism: Adansonia gregorii (assembly GCA_038382025.1). Classification (NCBI taxonomy): domain Eukaryota; kingdom Viridiplantae; phylum Streptophyta; class Magnoliopsida; order Malvales; family Malvaceae; genus Adansonia; species Adansonia gregorii. The sequence goes on along the minus strand of JBBYHO010504431.1, from coordinate 9,414 downwards.
AATATGCAAAGATGGGTAGTAAGGTTAGTAGTCCCATTGTATTTTTCAAAATTAGGCATTTTAAACTTGGGCGGGATGACGAAGCTTGAAACTAGCCTTAATGACTTTGCATTTATGATTCTAAATTTGTTACTTTCTTCCACTACTTAAAGATGTTTCTCTAATGAGTGATACTTGTCCAAGTCCTTATTATTTTTCGAGGGCCTCTTTGCCTTCTCTTGCTTCATGTGCTCATCAAGGTCCGAGACTATAGGTTTTGATGGTGAAGAGCTCATGCCTTGAAATCTTTGATTAAGTAGGGTGCTATTATAGGATTGATATAAATAAATAGTTGAGATGGTGGGATGTTAATTGCCAGAGGGTGCTACCCGTGTAGTGCCCCTTCTTGAGTATTGATGGCTTCAGTACCAACATTCAAATTGCTTTCAGGGTGGGCCAATTCTTTTCTCATCTTAACTACGCTTAGCTACCTTTTTTGCTTCAATGCATTAGAAAACAATTTAGTTAGCTTGGCAATCTGTGCTTGAAGTTTCTTATTCTTATAGAGTGCTTGCTTTGTGATACTTTATACATGAGTTCGAGTCTTTTGATGTGGGCTTGGTGATCATTTTCCATTGCTTTCTAATGATTGTGAGTGTTATACTAGTCGCGAATGCAGATTCCATGTTTTGGATCACCTTCACTTTAAATTATTTTTGGATTAAGCCTTATGGTATTTTCATACATTTGTTTGGTGCAATGAGAGTGAATATATGATCATGACTGAATAAAAACTGTAAGAGGATTAGGTTAGTTATGAAAATGCAAAAAGGGCAATTGGATAAAGGGACAGCTCCACTAATAGCATGTTTCATTATAGCAACAAAATGTCTTAATTACATGTGATTACATTCGAAAATGCCTGACACGGTTACATTGCTTGATTACATGGTCTAAGAAACACAACAACTTTTGCTCGCGAGCTTCGGTGGGAGATATCACGTGTCAAGGGTCGAGTGACATCCATTATGTTCTTGACGTTCGACTGAGCTGCTTGGATCTATTCTATGAGACAATGATGATATCCCTGATAGTTTTAGCATGCGTGATCAGCCACTTGAAGCCATTCTTGCTCATGATGTTCGAAGGCTCTTACTAGTGCATTGACTTGGTCTTGGCGAGGTTGAAGAAAATGTTGTAAGTCTTGAATTCTTAATGTCAAAACTCTATTTGGGTTTGGTTGGTCTCAAATCCTGGACTTGAACCTTTAACTCTTTGTTCCTCCTTTGATAAGTTAATGCAAGAACCTGGGTTCTAACAAGCTTTTCCCTGTTAACCTTAGTAGCTTTTCTCCATTGGTGTAGTTTTTTTTTCACTAGTAGTAATTTATGTCCTCTACTCGATCGATGACTTTCCAAGTCTTCGAGACTTGCTTGTTTTGTTAAGGGCCACATAGTCTCTTTTTAAGCTCTCGAGATAGAGGTTCTTTTTAAGCCCTATTTATCTTGCCAACCCTAAGATAGAGGTTCATTTTGAGTTAACTATTTTTCTCTTTTAATCGAACGATCTTTTTGAAAAATGTTGCCTTTTCTTGTTTGAACTTTTACTTGAGCAATTCAATTTTAGAAGGAAATTTGCCAATCGACATTTTTGATGTCCCTAATGCCAAATAGGGATATGATGTCATTAATTTGATAGATCCCCCATTCGGCATATCTTGGGGTCATACTACTCCCTCTTCAATATCTTTCCATACAACAGGCTTGTTTCCATGCATAAATGGCTGGCCAAACTTTTGACTTGTAGTTGGGCTCACTATAGTTTAAATCCCATAGCTCTAGGTCTTGGACGAGAGGGATGAACTAACGGTACAAAAACTATTAAAGGACTAAAAGAAGGGCGTAGCTAGTACTCCCCCATAATTTCATGAGTGGTACGCAGCTGTAATCTCTGCACCAATATATGATCATTTATGGGGAAAACGAAAAGGCCTTTCATGTTACCTCTTCTTCTTTTAGGTTTTGGAACTTTAAGGCCCATTGCTTTTTAGATTTGTCTTGAGGCTATTCTTTCTCAACTACCTTAGAGATAGGGAAAAGTTGGGTACGAAGCAATACGGCATCCTACTTTCTTCATGGCCAAAGTGACTAACGAGCCAAATATGAAGAAATAGTGCACATTCGATAAATCAATCCGTACCCATTTTCTTACAAAATTGTGAGCTCAAATAGTTTTGGCGATGATGGCTGATGTGGGATTGATGTTGCAACATAAATGAGAAAAGACATCTGCTACCATGGCTTTAACATAGCCTAATATCTTTGGGAATATGACCAGACCATATATTGCCAAAGCGTAGATATCTTGGAATTTTTGGATGTCAACGGTACTTACCAGTGCTTCTTTTAAACTAGCGGATGAGATGCATTCATTGTTCCCTTTTGTTTTGATATGACTTTAAATCCAAGACTCCATTGCCCTAAGGATTTGAGCTTATCTTTTCTTGAAGGTTGGAAGATTAAATGCTTTGCAGTATATCCTATCGACCTTTGCCCTTTCAATGTTGGTAATGTAGTGTATTCATCAACTGTGTGGACCAGGTCTTTATGATTAAAAGTGAAGCACAGGTATGCTGGATTCCAAAATTGAGAGGCCACTTGCAACAAACTAACATCCAAATGAACTTGGAGTAGAAAATCAATATCTCTGTATCTCTTAATGAATGACTTATTTTCAGTACTATCCCAATTAATCCTTATGATCCTCAGATCTTGCCAATCATTTTGATGGTACCCTATCTTGATCCTTTTATGCACCACTAAGGTAGGCCCTAGTTTTAGAACATCCTCGTCTTCATGTTGTTGGTGCTTTGACCATGCTTGAACTTCTTAATAAGGCTTTAGCTCTGAAGTGGACTGTTGCTCCATGATATATGCCCTTTGGTGAACACTAATCCATTAGAGCCAATTGTCCATAATGGTAGTAATTATGGTGAAATGATGCATGGTGAAAGGAAAAGTAAAAAGAAAACTAGTTGTTAACCAATACAAAATAATAATAATAATAATAAAAAGAATAGCAACAAAAATGTATAAAAAAATTTGCCCTGAGAATAGGCAGTACAATGCTTAGGGTAAACATGATAAATATAAATGTTGAGGTATTAAGCAAGTAGCATACTGACAAACCTATATTAAAATTGTTTCTTCACGAAGTAAAATGATACTTAGTGGGATTAAGACTGACCATCTAAATGGTGATGTTAGTTCATCACCATTTATATAAAACACAAGTTAAGCGATCATTCTAGCAGCATGATGGCTTATCTTGGTCAGACACGACTATTTCAAGATGGCATTGCAGGTTACGGCATTCACTTGTCCTTACTCACTTGTTAAAGAGGATTTGCCACTGAACATCACGGCATATCCTAAATGAATGATCATGAAAATAAAAAGGACAAACATAGGTGAAAACACTCTCCCATCATTGCCCATGTAACCAATGGTATATAGGAGTAGAGGTAAGAAATATTTCACCCAGTGACCCTAATCTTTGGGTTATTCTAGCGGCATCCGACATGGCTTGACATGGTTTAGCTTGTAGGGTTCACTATATGGGTTTAAGAAGATGCCTACTTTAGTATTTGAATCACTCCTCCATCTAGTAAGAACGCTAAGGCACTCTGATCTTAGGCCCATCATGAGTTTGGTAGAACGGGTTTGATCCATCGGATGTATTTCCTTATGCAAGTGTGGAGGGGTACTCACAAGAGACATAGGTAATTTACATCCTAGAAGATCTTGCCATGCCTATGCAAAAGGTTACTCATGAAGGCGGATGGCTTACTTCCTTCTCATAATTAGGATACTAACCATACCATAGTGTCTGGTGGGAATCTGTGCAAATGCAAGTGCACGGTGCGTGTTAGGGAAACAATCAAACCTTTTTGTTTAACTCTTATATTACCATATCTATTCAAAACTATATTTATTTAGGCACGAATAATCCCTAACAATCACATGACAAACATAAACAATAGAGATTAGTAGGAAAAAATTAAAGAGAATTATATCTAAATAATTATAGAGACCAAAAAACCAAGAACTAAGTGAGAAATAGCTAGTTATATGCCTAACTCTCTAAATTGGTCCCCAGCAGAGTCACCAAGCTGTCACTATGTGCTCAGCCTTTAAAATTTCGGATGATTGGAAAGGCATAGCGCACTCGACTTGAAATAAATGATGGTTGATTATGATCGAGCCTTTGAGTTATCCCATGATTGGGACATGGATTAGGCATAATAATAAGGAGGAAAGGGGAGAGACTGCCTGGCGAATCACTCATCCAACTAGTCTCAGATTGCTACCACAAAGTGGTAATAAACTTAGAGCTGCCACCAATCATTTTAGGCTAGGCAAGATTGGACACCTATTGAAAACAATATTACGAGTTATCAAACTCAAAAATTGATTTCAAGGTCTACAAAGTCAAGAGATTCATTGGTTGGGCTCGGGAATAGGTTATGCGAAAGGAAGGATGAGCCTCCCCATGACACCCAAAATCGATACCTACTAACTATGTCTTACTTTAGACTCGGTTAAATCGGTTCCATTTGGTTTCTATTTAGATAAATCCTCTTTATTGCATGAAGCTTTGGAAAATGTAAATTCAGGGTTTTTTTTGTTATGGAAAATTAGATCACCTATACGTTTCGAATATGTGAGGAACATAGATGTCGAGATTGGATTTTAAAAATTGGATGTTTTAGATTAAGCACTAGAGAGATACCAACACGAAAGATCGCCTTATAAATTTCATTAGAAAACAAAATTTAAATATGAATGCACAATAACACTACAAAAAGAAACAAGTTAGTAAGGCAAAAAATGAGAAATATAATAATATCATAAACAAGCAATCTCAAACAAAAAAACATAGAAAAGAGAGGGACAATCGAAATGTATCTCATAATTGCCTTTGATTATTGAATAATAACTTGGATACAAATTTTAGAGACTGGTCTAGATTCCACCGTAATTTGACGAACAAGGATGATTTTTACCAAAATAGTTTGAGGAATCCAGAAGAGAGAAAATTTTAAGTTTTTGAGGTAAAAGCAAGGTTAGAGTATCGCCTCGAAAAAGTGGGGTTATAGTGTCCCCTTAAATAGAGCTATGAAAATGGTTAGGAATAAAGAAAAAATTTGTATTTTTAAAAAAAAATAAGGTTAGAGTATCCCCTCAGAGTAGTAGGGTTGAAGTATCCCTAAAGCTAGAAAAACATTTAGGAATAAGATGAAAATTTAAACTTTAATTAAAGAAACGAGGTTAGAGTATTCCCTTTTGAGTAATGGCATTAGAGTATCTCCATTAACAAAAATTTTAAGATGAAATCATATTTTTTTGTATTCTAATCTTGATTCAAGTCAAAAGGGGTTGATGTTGTGAGAGAGACTAAACGGATGCATTTTGATACGTCCGAATATCTTGATAAAAGAAGATTCAAAAATTCGGTTGAAAATAGGTGGCAGCACTGTGTCATCTCCATTTTTGGATTTTCTTAGGTGTATTTGTAGACTTCAAAGGGTAAACAAGGTACCTTTAGAAAGGTAGCTCGGCAAGGTTTAATATAAAAATAGTCCAAAAATTCTAGAAAATCACTTTCTAGATAAAATTAATTTTTCAAATTAAGTCCGTCTTGACACTAGCAGCATTAAGGAAAATGGTATGATGAACTTTGAAAAATCATTCCAAGCTTTTTTTGGAATCAGTAGATTGTGAATAATACCTTTCCAGATAAGGAATTTTATGAACTTTTTATGAAAAATATTTAAAATTTTTGTAAAAATCTACTAATAGGCCAAAGCAGCCCAAATAGAATGTTACATGCTGGTTCCATGGGTTTTGGATAGCAAAGATTCTAAAAATTGTAACTCCCTTATCTGGGATGATTCGAAGGCAAGTAAGAAACTGTTAGAAAGGTAATTCAATGCCTTTTAAGGGAAAATAATAGAAAAATCTAAGGAAAGATTTTACAACTTGAAAATGATTTTTCAAGTTTAGACTACAGTGTTGCTAAAGTGAAAACAAGGGGATTATTCGATATTTTAGTTTTTTTAAAGATAGACTCGGGTCTAGGATGTTCGAACATTCACAATAGAAAGTAACATGGGCTTGACAAGTTCATTCTATAATCTCGAAGTAGTTTGGGATTATGGAATAACCCGTTGACCATGTCACCAAAAGGAACACAAGACTCAAGATCAAGGATTAATATTAAAAAGGATCTCTTTTTATTTTGAAAAATAAGCTTGCTCCACCATGAATCCGAGCTAAATTGTTTATCTACCTCTAAGATTGGAAAACTAATTTTAGGAAAGCATTAAGTTCATCTATTGGAGGTAGCATGAACTTAACTTAGGGATTTTTTTTAGAAAATTAGATTTTTAACAAACAAGCATGCATCTTGACAGGAATGACATAAAGAAACAAAACATGCACTAAGATGAACAAGGACAAAGCATGCAAACATACATCAATGACATGTTGACATGGAAATAGGTAACAAAAATCTGAGAAGATGATAAGTAAGGTGTATTAACTCATTTAAACAAAATAATAGAAGCTGAAATTGCCAAGACAACATTTTTATGTCATGGGACTCCTCAAAACACAAGAAAATGAATGAATAAGTATAAGACATGTTAAGGTGGACACTTAATCATGTGTATATAGCTTGAATCCGTAGTCAATCCTATTTTTTATAGGAGCAGTTGACAATTGAATCCAACTTTTTTCATTATTTTTGTATCCGTAATAGTGCGAAAGGAAAGCCTGGCTCCAAGTGATTCAAGAATAGTGGCGTTGTGGAGTTTCTTGATCGTTTGACTTAGGATTAGTCAGTTCTATTTCTTGATGGGGGCAGGTAAGTGATATAACTCAGCGGTAAAGTGTCACCTTGACATGGTGGAAGTCATTAGTTCGAGCTTGATTATCCCTTTGCCTTGCTCTCCCACCATGATCGAATATGAATGGATAAGTGGCTCGTGGGATTGACGTGAAGGGGTAGGGATGGCTATATTTCTGGGAGCGAACTCTAGGCAAATATGAAGCGCATGGATACAAGTTTGTGTCGCAACGTACCCCGGGGTGGATCCTCATGGATCTAAGAGTGCGTACGACTTAAAATATTTTCCTGACTTGGAAAATGTCTTCTCGACTAAGATTATTCTTTGGCGATGTGATGAGAACAAGAATGTATGGATTCTCGACTTATTATACAATGAAGGGGACCATAAAACGAATCACTCATCTTATTGGTCTCGTATGACCATCACAAAATGGCCAACGCTTAGATTCGCCACCGATCATTTTAGGCTATGCATGATCGGATGCCCATTAAAACCCATGTTTTTAGTTACGAAACTCAAAACATCAATCCCGTGGTCTACGTAATGCAAAGATTCATCATTTAGGCTCGGGAGTTTGTTACGCGCGATGAGGTACAAACCTCTTCACGATGCTCGAAATCAGTACCTTACTAGCTATGTCTTATCTCGGTTTCAATTCTTTCGATCTTAACTTGTTGCTATTTTGATATAACCCTCTTCGAATGCATTAACTTTATAAAAATAATCCAGATTTTGATGAAAAAAAGATTTAATCTCATATATGCCCTGGAGAGATGGGGAATATAGAGATTTTTGATGAAAATGATCTCTGGATTTTACTTTGAAAATGGAATGTTCTACTTTGGGCACTGGAGAGATACCCATGAGGAATATTAACTTTAATTTCATTTGGAAACATTTTGAAAACATGAATGCACATAATCATGACAAAGAAATCATGTTAGTAAAGACATTTAATAATAGAACATAACATGGATCATTCAATGCAATGACAAAGAAAATGGGTGGACTATCGGAATTTATCTCGCTATTGACATCAATTAACTAGGAATAACCGAATCGACAATTTTTGAGATGCATCTAGGTTTCCTGATGAAACAAGGTTTGTTTGATATATTCGTGGAAATCTAAGAAAAAAATGATTAATTTGTAGTTGAAAGATAGGGTTGGAGTATCCCCTCAGAAAGATAGGGTTGGAGTATCCCCGTGAATGGAAAATAATTTTTTTGACAAAGGAAGATTTTTAAATCTTGACAATTTTAAGAAACAGAGTTGGAGTATCCACTTAAAGGTCAAGGTTAGAGTATCCCCGTGAATGAGAAATCATTTTGACATAGAAAGATTTTCAAATCTTGACAATTTTGAAGAACAAGGTTGGAGTATCCCTTTGGAAGGACGGGTTTGGAGTATCCCCATGGATGACATAACTTCATGATTTAGAAAGTAGGCGAGGATTCGACAATTTTTAGCAAAAAGATTTATTGTGAATGGGGATGATGAAGTTGTAAAATATGTTTGTGCCTTGATGCGAGCTTATGGGAGTGTTAAGGTATGCTCTCGAGTTTGATCGGGGTGATACGGAGACATTCGAATGTCTTGAGACAAAATTTGGGAAAACAACTCAATTTTGACCAAAATCGAAAACAGGGGACAGCATCACACTATCTTGCTTCTCAAATTTACTCTAAATTGATTCGAAGGATTGAGAAGGTGGACAAGACACCATTAGAAAGGTAACTTGATGAGAGTCATTTAAAAATATTTCCAATATCCCAAGAAGTCACTTTTTGAGGGAATAAATTTTCAAGCTCGGACTGATTGAGCTGCTGGCAGAGCATAGGAGTGACAAGATGTATCAAAATTTGAAAAATCACCCCAGACTCATTTGCTGTCAAAAAATTGCAAGTGATACCTTTCTGAAAAGGGAATTTCATAAACATTTTACGAAAAATGTTTGAAAATTTCGGAAAAATCATTCGGTGGGTCTGAAATGCCCAAACCTGATACATGTTCGGATTCCAGAGGTTTTGGACCGCTTAGCTTTGAAAAATCATAACTTTCTCATTCGGACTGACCCGGAGATGGACAAGACATCGTTTTAAAGATATTTTGATACATTTTCTGAGAAAAATATCATACAATTCACTGAAAATTGTTTCGGATTTTAAAATGGTTTTTCAATTTGTAACAGCGGTGCTGCCAGCAGAGGACCAAGCGAAGCAGGGGATATTTCTTGTTTTCCTTATGTTTACAAGTTTACATTCGAGTCATTGACATTCGAACATCCATGACTGAAAGGAAAGGGTGGCATGAGTGTCACGAACTCATTTACATTGCCCCGGAGTAGTTTGGGACAATGAAACAGTCCATTAATCATGCCACTTAATGTTTTGACTCAAAGACAAGGCACAAACATTTCAAGGATGAGTGTCAAGCTATTTTTGCTGGAAAATCAGAAGATTTGAGCTTGTTTAACCAAGATTCCAGATCTGGAAAACTTAATTTTCCCCAAGATATTTTGC
>JBBYHO010504420.1:0-21878 GCA_038382025.1 Adansonia gregorii | reverse complement strand
CCATTTTCTTTATCATTGCATTGAATGATCCATGTTATGTTATTTCATTTATTATCTTACTAACATGATTTCTTTGTGATGATTATGTGCATTCATGTTTTCAAAATGTTTCCAAATGAAATTAAAGGTAATGTTCCTCATGGGTATCTCTCCAATGCCCGAAGTGGAACATTTCATTTTCAAAGTAAAATCCAGTGGTTATTTTCATCAAAATCTCTATGTTCCCCATCTCTCCGGGGTGTATATGAGATTAAATCTTTTTCATCAAAACCTGGATCATTTTTATAAGATTCATGCATTCGAAGAGGGTTATATCAAAATAGTGATAGTTAAGATCGAAAGAATCAAAATCGAGATAAGACATAGCTAGTAAGGTATCGATTTCGAGCATCGGGAAGAGGTTCGTGCCTCATCACGCGTAACCAACTCCCGAATCCAAACGGTGAATCTTTGCATTACGTAGACCACGGGATCGATGTTTTGAGTTTCGTAACTCAAAACATAGGTTTCAATAGGCATCCGATCATGCCTCGCCTGAAATGATCGGTGGCGAATATAAGCGTTGACCATTTTGTGATGGTCATACGAGACTAATAAGATGAGTAATTCGTCTTATGGTCCCCTTCACTGTATAATAAGTCGAGAATCTGTAAATTCTCATTCTCATCACATCGCCCAAGAATAGTCTCAGTCAAGAAGACATTGTCCAAGTCAAGAAAATATTTTAAGTCGTACGCACTCTTAGATCCGCGAGGATCCACCTCGGGGTACGTTGCGACAATAAGTTAGTTAAAATACTTTCAAATTTCTCAGTTATTTTTAAAGCTAATTTTCTTTTTTTAAAAAAATACATTCTAAAGGAATAAGTTATTCCATTTAACGAAAATTAAACAATGTCTCCTAACTAATCTCATAAAAAAATGTTAATTTTAATAGTTTCAAAAACTGTTTATGTGCCTAAAATGCGAGCCACTTTGCTATTTTAGAAAAAGTTAAATCATTCAAATAGTCCCTGTACTATACTTAAAATGCAGATTTAGCTTTATAAAATAATTCAAAAAATTTTGTTTCCTCTACACAAGATATGGAATCTCAATCCTATTGAATTTTATCCATTAAATATAGTGATATGGACTTTGTTTCTAACGTGGCAACTATAATTAATCTAAAAAATGCTCTAATATCCATATGTTTTTACCAAACCAAAAAAAAATAATAACAAATACAAAAAAACTAAAATTGAAAAAAATTATAAACCTTAGCTCTAAATCCCTAGTCTCTCTCCACAATAATTTCTCCCAAAAACCAAAACCAAATCCAAACTCAAAATCCATAATCTCTCTCCATTTTAATTTTTCAAAAATTGTAAACCATAACTCAAAATCCTTAAGCCCTCTTTATTCAAATTTTTCAAAAATTAAATGAACCCTAATCAAAGAAAAGCAAACTAAAATCAATTTACTCATTCTGGAATTTACCTAAAAATTCTCTTTTGGAAATTCTCCTTAAATAAAAACCATTTTTAATGATTTTGCACTAGAAAACAATTTTGTTTTCAATCAATAATTTTCCTTTGATTCCTATTTGGCTATCATCTCTAATCTTTCTTAAAACTTTGAATCTCTTTCATATTTCTTTTCATGGCAACAGTGAGAATGATGTGGTATTTTTGAAAGAAATAAAGTAATTATTTTTTTTAGGGTTTCATAAAAATTAATTTTTTTAGTTAGATAAAAATAGTTAAACATTAAATGAATTCTTAGATGAACTAGGATTGTCGCATCATGAAAATAAACACATATAAGAAACACAAAAGTGTCATTAAATTTAACAAAGAAAACAAAAAACATTTGTAATTCAACAAAAATTCAAAATCTCGAATAGTCAAGGAATCAAAATTTTTTAAATCATTGTACAAAAACTAAATGCACATTTTCTGTATAGTAGAAGGGTTTGTCCTTTATTAAAAAAGTACTTTTAAAAAAAAGTGAGCATTGACAATTTTATGAATAAGGGTTTATCGATCTCTTCTCTCCAACCTTAAAGCCTTTAACTTTCAATGCCCTTTTGCACCACTACTTATTCTTCCTCTCTTGGAACTTTCAACTTAGACATTGAGTCATTAACAAAAGACCGATTCCTCTTTATTGGATTCATCTATGCCATCAAAATCTTCTAAGGAATTCAAAACCAAGATAAGTGTATACGATCGGCCACTTGAGAATGGCCTTGACATAGGCATCTATAAGATACATTTAGTTTCACACTAATGGTTTTACATCTTTTCTTTTATAAATTTTATAAGTCTTCAAATTTTTAATTTTTTTTTTAGAGTTGTTAGACCTTGTGATGAATGAAATCAATAGAAAGTGAATTGATTTCTCAAAATCTTTTGCAAATTAGAACTTTGAATATCTAAATTAAGAAATCTAAATAATGAATAATGTGGAGATTTAAGTTAGTGAAATAAATAAAGTAAATAAGTAAGGGATAAAAGAGCAAACACAATGATTTATAACGGTCCAACTTCTTTACTTACATCTTCCTTCCTGGCCTCACTTGCCAAGGAGTTCCATAATTCATTAACTTGAATTTTTACCTTTCAAGGACAAGATATAACTTTTATAACTCCCTATCTTTTACTTGGGCCAAGATAGGAACCTTTGCCCTCTCTATCTTTAAAGGTTAAGATAGCAACCTCTTTAACTTTAAATGGCTAAGGTCATAACCTCCCTTTATTGTAATGAGCCCTTACCCCTTAATATGCCTTGTTCAAATTGCTTTGACAATGATACATGTGCCTTGGAAAAAGGAAATTTTTATTGGGAATAAGAATTGTTGTCATTGAGTTATCCTTAATCAAGATTTGAATTCGATGTGATGAGATGATAAAAAAAAGGGAACTGCCATGTAAATAACTCTAATTAGTCTCAGATGGCTACCACAAAGTGATCAAAGATTTGGAGTTACCACTAATCAATTTAGGTTAGGCATGATCGAATGCCTATTAAAAATGATGTTCCAACTTACCAAACTCGAATCATCAATTTCGAGGTCTACAAGGTGTAGAGATTCATTAGTTGGGTCCAGGAGTTAGTTACGTGTGCGAAAGGATTAGCACCAAATGACGCTCGAAATTGGTACCATTTCACCATATCTGACTTGGGTTTTAATTTTTTAAGTTGTGTCTTGTCATTATTTTGATATAATCTCCTTTTAATGCATGAATTTCAAGAAAAAATTATAATCTGAGTTTTGAAGAAAACTTTACATCATGTGTGCGCCCTGGAAATATGGGGAACATTAATATTTTTGATAAAGTGATCTCTAGATTTAATTTTAAAAATTAGATATTTCGTGTCAAGTATTGGAGACATATCAACATGGAATATTGCCTTGTAGTTTTTAAAAACAATTTGAAAATATGAATGCAAAGCAAATACCACAAAAGTAAACATTTTAGTAAGGCAAAAAAAAGTATAATAACTTTGTAGTAAACACATAAAAGCATAAAAAAGAAAGAAAATTAGAATGTATCTTGTAATTATCTTTAATTATTATGAAATAACTAGAATGACAATTTTAAAATGCATTTGGATTCAATGGTCGTTTGAGGTATGGAAAAGAGCATTTTGATTAAAAGGTCTAACAAAATTCGAGGGAAAGAAGATTTTTGCTTTAAGTAAAAAGCATGGTTGGAGTATCCCTTAGAAGATAGGGTTAAAGTATCCCTAATGGCAAAGATTTTTAAATTTTTTTGGTAATGAGTTCTTGGTTCAAAGGCCTAATGACATCTGAGAGAGAAAATTTAGGTTATCGAGTGAAAATTAGGATTAAAGTATCCCTAATGGTGAAAGTTCTAATATTTTTGGAAAATGAAGTATGTAAAAATGGGATTAGAGTATCCCTTTGGAGTATGAGGGTTGGAGTATCTGCAAAAGTGAAAATTTTAGAGATTTTTGAAAAATGAAATACTTAGTGAAAACAAGTATGTATCCCCAGAGGTGAACATTTTTTAGATTTTTGAAAAATGAAATATTTAGTGAAAACAAGTATTTTAAAATTATAGCTGATGATTAGAGTGAAAGATAAAACTAATTTTTGTTTTGACCTTGATCTAAGACTCGTAGAACCTACTTTGTGATTTGTGGCTCCAAAGGGAGTTGATCAAACACATTTCAAGGCATTCGAATGTCTCAAAAAGATAGTTTGAGAAAGTTAATTTCTTTTATTGAGTAGAAAAATAGGGGACAACATCGCACAATCTCTTTTTCTAAAATTATTCTTAGAAAATTCAAAGGTTCCAAGGGTCGAGCGAATACCTCTAAGAAGGTGATTTAATAAGATTTAAAGTAAAACTATTCCATAAATCCCATAAAATTACTTTCTAGGTGGAATTAATTTTTAAAGTTGAGGCTGTTTTAGCATTAACAGCACGTGTAGGGAAAATCATGTAATGGACTCTACAAAATCACTCTTGACTCATTTGAGATTTTTAAATAGCAAATGATGCCTTTTTTTAAAATAGAATTTCATATAGTTTTTAGGAAAAATATTTTAAAAATTTTGAAAAAAATTAGTTGATAGGCTAAAATAACCTAAACAAAATGTAAATCACTGATTTCAAGGGTTTCAAACAGCATCAGTTCGAAAAATCATAACTCCCTTATCTTGAATGATCTAAAAGCAAACAAGATACAGTTGGAAAGGTAATTTGACGCCCTTTAAGGGAAAACATCAAAAAAAAAGATAACAATCATTTAGGGTAAAAAAATGGATTTTGAAGTCATGACTTTAATGTTAGCAGGGCAAAAATAGGGCGTTGTTCAATTTTCTAGTTTTTTAAGGTCAAAGTTGAGCCATGGACATCTGAACATTTAGAATACAAAAAAATAAAAGAAAAGGTTGACATGGCCATTGTGATTTCATACCATAATCTCAAAGTAGTTTAGGACTATCAAACAATTTATTGACCATGCCACAAACAAATGTGTTAAACTCAAGATCAATGCCTAACATTTTTAACAAATAGAAAGGTTATTTTTCTTTTGAAGAACAACATTTTTGAACTCATTTAACCATGAATCTAGTCCTAGAAAGCTTGATCTAGCCCTAAGATTAGCAGACCAATTTACTAAAAACATTAAATTCATACTAGTCTCCATCTATTAAAGGTAGTATAGGCTTAACTTTGGTTAAAAACCAAATTTTACAGCCAACAAACATAAAAGAAAGACATCAAGATAGCATTTTTCATTATGTAAAGCACATAAATGTGGCATATAAAACAAACATATGCTACAGTAACAAATAGGACAACACGTTTATCACGTGAAACATGCTAAAAAATGCAAGTGTAAAGAAATGCATGAACCATTAAGAGGATGCTTATGTTCATATAAAAATGGTATGAACATGTAAGAAAGTATTTCCATGTCATGAAACAAATGGTAGAGAATTTTTACAGCATCAAAAACATGATTTTTACGCCATCCAACCACAACGAAACATCACTAAACTTAAAGAAACATCAAGTAGCTTGAAATATCAAAGTATGATGAAATATTATACATGAAAGATGGTGGAGAATGCTAAGAATAATTGAAACAGTGACTAATCTAAGATGAACCATGAAGAATGTAATTTTTTTGGAGGCTCCAATAACTTAAGGTATCACCAAAACAAACTCAAATATGCATGCTTTCCTAAAAAAGAAATGATTTTATGAGTATTGGTTGGCTAGAATGACATGAGATGTATATGCATGCAAAGAAAATGGGAGAAAAGTGTAGAAAATATACTAATAAAGCTTGCAAAAGTCTTTTTTTGCTTGTATACTTAAAGCTATAAAATTTTGTTCCTATGTTTTTTTGTTTTTTTGTTTTTTAGTTTTACCTCATTTTTTTTTCACTCTACTTGCTATATACGAGCAAGAAAGAGTGGCCAAGATGAGCTTTTTGGCATTACAATGGATGGAAAGAAGTTTGGTAGTAAAAAAAATAGAAAATAGAGGTTTTAAAGGGGTTTTAGAGGTTGCTTAGGAGAGCTACGAAAATGTAGAGTTTGTTTTAAAAGTGACATATGTTGTTGTGAATGTCCCTTCTGCTGAGCCAAAATTAGCTATTTTGTAACAAAGGTTAAGCCAATGTTAATGAGCCAAAAATGAAGGGCATTGTTAAGTTTTCCTCATGTATAAAGAGGATAGCTCCAAGTATTATGTGCAGCTATCTTTCTTTCCATTGGTTCAAGCAAGTAGAGTGGTGGAACAGAAGGGTTGCAGCAGCTTGTTAATGTGGAAACACCAAGTATGCCCTTAGACAAACTATGCATTTCATGAAATGTCCCATGTTCTAGTCATTTTGAGCCTCAAAATTCATTTGACCCAATCGTAAGTTGAATAATAAGGCCTTACATAAATTTTGGGTGATTTTTGGTGCAAAAGATGTGGCTAAATAGGAATTTCGACCTAAGGAACTAAGAGCTAAAAAATTCCACGAACTAAGCAATTTTGCTTGAATGTATCCATACATTGCATATTGTATCAATACATAGGAAAAATTCCCAAAATTTATAGATATAAGGAAGGTTGTATCAATACATCCCCAAAATGTATTAATATAATTACTTATATACCAATACTTTTTTGTGCAAAAATCAAATTTTATTATTGCCAAGCCTTTTATCGATACATTATATCAACGTATCAATACAGTGTATCAATATATACATATCAGTATATCGATAAAACCCCTATTTGTATCGATACAACCTATAAAATTTTAAATTTTGATGACATGGAGACCCTATATCGATACATAAAGTCTATCTATTAATATATTCATGCATAAATGTAAACTTTATGTACCTTTGATTTTTTAAACCTCTTATCTAAGCCAAGAATAATAGGGAATAGATCTATCATCTGAATGATCCTGATGGCACCCTTAATAATGACCTTTGACGCGTTAAATGTTGGCTTAGACAAAATAAGTTGTCTAAAGCTGTCTCTTTTTAGCTGTTGCTAAGTATCAGGAAAAGGGTAAAGACAAATAAACACTTTTTGTTAAGGCGAGATGATGCTTCTTTAGTGCCTACAAAAATAAGAGCAATTAATGTTCTACCATGAGATTACAGTCTAGTGGCAGCAATTTCAATGAAAATTTGGATGCGTTTTGCAAGGTTTGACCTCCTTTCGAGGCTTTTGGGTTTTTTTCTAAGGTTTAACCCCCTAGATAGGCACTAACTAACATGGACTTTGACTTGATTAGTGCCAAGCTCTTTGTAGATGGACTCCATTGGTGCCTAGCTCTTTGTAGATAGACTCGATTAGCCCCCAACTCTTTGTGGATGGGCTCGATTGGTGCCCATTCTTTATAGATAGACTTTAACCAGTGCCTAACTTTTTGTGGGCTGAATCGATTGGTGCCCAACTCTTTGTTCACAAACTTGATTGGTGCCTAGCTCGTTATGGGCAAATTCGACTAGTGCCTAGAACTTTGTGCACTAATTTGATAAATGACCAGCTCTTTGTAGACATACTTGATTGGCACCTAATTCTTTATGGATAAACTCAATTAGCATTCAACTATTTGTAGACAAACTTAATTGGTACTCGATTCTTTATAGATTAAAAGGGTGTAGACACCTAATTCTGCCGTAATCCTTTCTTTTGTAATCTAAAAATGTCCAAGACCGATAATTAGGTAATCGTCCTGATAGGGGATTACCTCCTCTAGGAGGACTAAGTGTTTTCAAGACCTATTTGATCATAGCTAAATGACCGCTCATGCACATGATAGAAAAATTGGCATTTTGAGGGTCACAGAGAACGAATCTCGAGTAAGAAAAGATGAATATCAAGGCAAGATATTAGCTTTTAACTTCATTCTTCTAAAATTTTGGAATTTGTTTTTGCATATGATATCATGATTAAATTTCCCTATTTTAAAACGTTTTTAAAACTTTTCACGAAATTTTGAAAATTAACAGCTGTATATTTTTATCGATATCTGTGTAGTATTTTTGCAAATACGCATCCCCAAAAAAATCTAAAATGTCCAAAAAAAATTCTTATTGGCATTTTTTTATCATAAAGGGTCAAGTCGATAAATATATTTATTAAATTTAAATTTTTCAAAAATATAAGTGTTATGTTCGTGAAATATTTTTTGGTAAATTTTGTTTTGGATTTTAGATTTTCATCTTTATTATTTTATAAATTAATAATTTAAATAGTACGTTGAATTTAACTCATTTTTATAAATATTTGAACATATTTTTTGAAGTTTTTTGTCTCCAAAATATGAATTTTTTTATTTGTAAAATTTTTGAAAGTTTAATGTTTTAAATATTTTCATATATTTCAATAAAATATCTTGGATATAGCTTTTTGAAATTCTAATTCATTTTTATTAAATATAATTTTCATCTGAAAGGGTTTTTGTTTGTATATTTTTACAAGTTTAAAATTTTTAATTACTTTTTCTTGCATATAGAATTAAAAAAATTGAATTTTTATATGGAAATTTTGTTAATTTTATTTTTAATGAGAGAAAGTTTGTTTTTCCTATTTCATGGACTTTAAAACCTGTTAATTTTCCTAACCGACTTGATAAGCCTAGTAATTTTTGAACTACCCCAATAAGCTTATTTTTTCTTCCAACAAGCCCAGCAAGCCTAATTTGATTAAATTTTTAATAAATTTATTATGTGAAACATTTTTAACATATACTTTTTAATTTGTTACCGTCTATATAATTTGTTTTTGTCCAAATTAGATTTTTTTTTCTTATCATCAAAAAAGGCAAAGTTTCTTAATGATGAGTCATGCTTGATGACTTATACAAAATGACAAATTAATTAATTAAAGCATACCAAAATCCTTTAAAAAATCTAAAAGGTAAAAAAAAATACAGACAAAACACATGGCCATTCGGCCAACAGGATTTCTTTCACCTTTTAGCCAATATTTCCCCCTTATAAATAAAGGGAAGGAGTTTTCATGGGAAGCTAATGCCTCCATAACTAAAAAAACAACAAAAGTTCTTGAATTTTTCAAGATTTTAAGGTAGTTTTACTTAGAAAACTCTTGATTTTACTTCATTTCAAGTGTATTTCATCCTTTTAGAGAGCTTTATGAAACATAAGCTCTTGGATTTTGATCCATGTTGAAAGGTCAAGCATGAAAGCTATGATCAAAATTTCTTGATTTTGTTGTTTAATTTGATTTTTGCTAATAATAGTTTAATTTTCATTATGAAAATATATATTTGTTGTGGAAATAATATTTTGATGTTGTGTATATAATTTCATGCTATTTTCCTTGGTGTTTTCATGCTGATTCATGATGAAATATGTTGATATATTCATTATTTTTAATAATTTTATTATTTAAAAGCTTGATAAAATTTAGGACATATATTTAAGTTGTATTTGTGAAATTAAAATTATTTTTGATATTATAGGGGCTGGTTGAATTTGATAATATGCTTGGAATAATTTTTTTATGCTTGATTTTATGTTATTTTGGACTTTTTTTATATTTCGAACTTGCAATTACCTAAAAATAATTTTTCCAAAATTTTAAAAGTAGAAGGACATTTTCATTTTTTCCCAAACCTACCTTGGATGATTTTGTGATTTCTTTTAGGTTATTTTATAATTATGAAAAGTCTATGGACTAATTGCAAAAGTTTCTCCAATTCCATCCAAAGTCTAGCCAAATGCTCCATGGACCTTCAGGGGTGTCTTTCATGCATTTTTTTAACATGTTTGAAAGCATTTCATGCATTTTTAATCCATTACGGAGCTTTGTGTAATTTTTGAAAGTTTGAGGATTTGTTTGCAAAAGGGTGAAAAAATTGTTCCAAGGCTAAGGTGTTTGGCTGAATGCTTTTGGTGATATTTGGAATATTTTCCCTGTTGATTTTAATGCATTTGATGTTTGATTTTATGTTTTATTTTATGTAGGGACTATTTTGTAAAATTAGAAAAGTTTAGAGTCCATTAAGTAAACCTTGCATAATAAGGTTAAAAAAGTAATTTCTCAAATCAAATCACCAATTTAGGTATTTTGGTCATCTATGAACATTTTTAGCATTTTTAGCCATTTTGAGGCTATATGTAATGTTCAAAAACTTTGGGACCTATTAGTAATTTTTGCATTTTAGGTCATATCCAATGTCAAAGTTACCATTTACAGTAAGATTGTTATTTCATTTCATTATTGAATCCTTTAAAGTACCGAGATACTTATATGTTAAAGGTTCACGCCATAAGCATTCTAGTAATTTATCTTAAAACTGAGTCTTCTATGGTCACTGACATTTCTACGTTCAAGGTACATAATAGGGTTAGGTATGAAGTTATCAAGTTGTTTAAGGTTATCAGGATAGTTTAACATCGAAGATAGACCTTAGGGATATTTTAGTAATTTATATTAAAACCAAGTCCTGTGTGATCACCAGGATATTTCTATGTTGAACGTGCACAAAAAGAATAGCTTCAGATATGATTTAATCAAATCTTTTAGGTTACCAGGATACTTTCACATCAAAGGTATACTTTAGCGACACTTCATTAATTTATCTTAGAATTAAGTTTTTTAGAGCACATTTTGGTCTCTTCAACTGAGTTCAGGTCTTAAAATAAGTTTTTTATTATTTTTGATAAAATCATAATTTTTAGAAATTAAAGTATCATCTTTGAGTTAAAATAGTATGTGGAATTTCTCCCAACATATGAAAAGGGTTCTGTGGATTATTTTAATAACAAGATACCCTTTTAAAAATAAAAAAACCAAGATTTTTATGAATTTTGGAAAAATGAAACCTTTCATATTCCTTTGGCTTTCCAGTAGGGTGTGGAAGATATTTTGATTTTTAAAACCTTTTGTATTTTCGTAGCTCTTTTTTAGGGTGCAAAAGATAATGATAGAACCTTTTATGTTCCTCCAGTTTTTCGATAGGGTACTAAAGCTATTTTGATTTTCAAAAATATTAAAAATTTGATTTTCTTATATGATATAATACAATTGTTTCATAAAAAATTTTATTTTGACTTATGGGAATTATAATTAAATACAAGATATCGAGATCGAATAAAAATCAAATTTTTAATTAGCATAAGATTAATAAGGTACCAATTACCGGGCATCATGAGAGGGATAGTTCTTTACTTGTGATTGTAATCAACTCATGGACCTTTTCATATGATCTTTAATATGAGCGCAGACGTCGGAGTTTGTTTTTAAAGGTTTTGTAACCCTTAAAATATAAATTTCAATTGGTGACCAATCTCACCTAACCGAAATAGAATGGTGGTGACTCCAAACAAATGAGTTGCTTCGTAATGACTATTTAGAGTAAAGTTGAGTGAACGATTCATTTTGATGACTCGGTCCCTAAAAATAAAAAAATTATAATGATAGGGCCTTTAAAAATAAAAAATAATTGTACATAAATGTATATAGGAATAAGGAGTACACCTGCCTTTTAAGTCAAGCTAGTCAGGATTCTTATCCCAGCCATATTGCAATAACTTAGCAACTCTATTAGGGACAGGTTTGAGAATCATGCCTAAAAATTAATTACGTCTTTTAAGTCAAGCTAGTCAGGATTCTTATCCCAGCCATATTACAATAACTTAGCAACTCCATTTGGGACAGGTTTGAGAATCATGCCTAAAAATTAATTACGTGTTAATTAAATTTTGACTAATTTAGTTTCAATCGGTGTTTAATTATAATTCTCGATATATTCAAAACAATTTTTTTTTTACTTTTATGGAAACTTTGATATATATTGTTTATATTTTTCACTAACCCTTTTGTTTCCTTTGCAACATTCCTTTTATATTTCAGAAGGGGTAAATTAGCATTGCCTTGTAAAGTGTGAGCCTCAATCTAGGCTAGTGAAAAACCTCCTAGGCATAAATTCATATGCTTGCTCAAGGTGTAGGCCTTATTACAAGCATGGAAGATACTTCCACTCGAACTCTTTTCGACATAAACCCATGATGGGTAAGGATTAGGGGTCTTTGTTAGTTTTTTTTTAGCTTGAGGATCACTTTGAACTATAAAGGCCTCATTTATTTAGATTGCCAACTTGAACCTTATGTAAAGAACTATAAGGGGCCTTACCTAGTTAGAGCCATACCCGATTTTAGAGGTTACCGAATTAGGTATATACAGTGGAATGTTTTTTACCTTTTATTATTCTATTTTTGGAGCATGTAAATCAAGCGATGATGATTGAACATCATCATTTATGGTAAAAATTTTGTTTCACCTCAAAAGGTGTCATCATTGTTTTAATTCTGATACAGGTGATGATGAGCAAACATTACAACTCATAATGCAATTATTTCTTTTTTCCTTTTAAGCCATTGTACGGCTTTAACTACATAGTCTAGATGTGTAGGTCACGCGATAATGTTCATACATCATTGCTAATGACAAGTTTTTTTTATTTACTCCAATGGCGTTGTAATGTCCCAAAAGGTCTACTTAAGGCAAAATTTTTTTAGCATAAATTTTTAATTTATTGTGCTAACCTTTTTCTTCCTTTGTACATAGGGTAATGATGAATGACCATTGTGCCACTTATAATAAGATTGATCCTTTTTTCTTTAAGACACCATACTGCTTTAATTTTATTTTTAGGGTAGTCTTTTCTGATGATAGGCCTTTTGTGTATATTTATTTGTATCACTTTGTTACAACCTTTTCTCTAACATTACATTAATTCCATCCTTGCAAGGCAAAATGGAGGTTTTCTTAAATATAAGAGTTCTTTAAAAAATTTTCTTTTAAATAAAAAATGTTAGGACAATCAAGTGTGATTGACCATCGAAAATGAATTTCTAGCATGCCTAGAAATGATAGAGTCAAACCTTTGTGAAACATAGTAAAGATTGATGAGTAGTACGATGAGGTGCAAGCAAAATTTTTTAAATTAATGGAAATAATGACCACTAGAAGGAAAAAGTCAAAATGTAAATCAAAGAGATAAAAAAATAACCCCCATACTATTGCTGGCTTATCCAAAACAGAAAGGCAACCACCGGTGGAAAACATTATCGCTAGAGGGAAAGAGTTTGAAAATGTAAATTTAGGAAATTAAGGAAATAACCTTAATGCTACAGCCAACTCATATGAGGTGGAAAGGCAACCTTTATTTTGAAAAGCCCTTGTCTTTGATTGACATTTTTTTATGAAGCATGAATCTGAAATGTTTTAATGAGATAAGAATGTTTCCTAAAAAGCAAATATTTTTAAAAACATGATGATGAAAGGTTTCAAGAATACTAATAATCAATCTTGAAAATAAGCTTGTACCCTTACATTCATTACATTGTGAATAAAATCATGGTCACTTGAAAAAACTAACATTCCATGGAAATAACTCTAAAGTTCCCAAGCCGTAATTCCTCAGGTAAAGAGCAAAACAGGAGAAGCACCAGTTCACTTGTGGGAATTCTTAAAATTTTGAAGAAATTTAGGGACATCTAAAAATCCCTAAATACCTAAGGTTGTTAACTCTCAGTTGTAGAGACTGACTTCGAAAATGAAATTCATCCTCTCTCTAACTATCCTTTTGATCCTAAAACTTTCATGACTAATTTTGGTACCTATTGAAGAGTTAATGGTTAGGAGAATCAAAGGAACATCAAATTGGTCTGATTTTCAAAAAATTTCATACTTTATATGACCTAATCCATTCGTTCCTAGGAAAATCAGGCATGTATCCTGAAATTTTTAGGTCAACCAAAGTTTTTTAAAACTTTTTAACCCATCTTGAAGAAACCTAGATTATGATTTAAGAAATTTTTACAAATTATCATTAGTCTTTAAGAGACTTAAGTATCACATGTTTTTAACTAAGAGGCTTTAAATTAAATACATTTTTTAAAATTATTGTTAGAAACTTGAAAAGGTGTCATAAAAAGAAACAAGGGTTTCTTAAATTAAAGGGCTCCAATTAGAGTAAGATTTAACCCATCAAAAGGAGAAAGTGAAATAAAAATTTAACATTGAAAAAAGTCTTCGATGGTGATATTCTAAGCATTTAAAATTTGTTTTCTCAAAAGAGTCTTCGATGGTGATATTCAAAGTATTCAAAAGTTTTCAAAGTCATTGATGGTGATATCTAAAACATTCTAAAAGACAAGTCTTTGATGGTGAAATACAAAGCATTTAAAAAAGTGGTCAAAGTCTTCGATGGTGAAGTTCAAAGCATTCAAAAAAGGTGTTTAATGGTGATATTTGAAGCATTCAAAAAAACAAGTCTTTGATGGTGATATTCAAAGCTTTGAAAAAGATTTCAATGTTTTTTTATGGTGAAATTTGAAGCATTTCAAAAGTTTTTAGTCTCAAAACAAGTCTTCAATAGTGAAATCCAAAGCATTTTAAAAAGCTTTTAAAATTTTTTTGTGGCATATCCAAGGCTTATGGCGATAGCAACCAAAATAATTTTCAAAGATTCTAATGAAATATCCAAATTTACTAGTGGTGGTTATTGAACTTTTGTTCTTTTTGAAGGTCAAAACACATCCTTGATGAGAGACAAAAGGCAAATCCTTTTAGAAGATTCCCTAGAAGAAAAAACAAAGTAAAGCTCATATGGATATTAACCCAATAAATTCAATAAGTTAGTAGATGCCTATCAAGGACTATTGGTCCAAAAGTCATTAAGTTTATGGTACTATGCCAATTAGGGGTAGTTTCTATCGTAACTTTAAAATTTTGTACCTTTGTTTTAAAACTGTGAATTTTGAAATAAATTTTGATTTATAAATATTATGCATTTTGTTAAGGACCATGAATTTTATTAATAATGATTTCAAGTATGTAGGATAATGACAACATTTTGAAAAATTTTTCTTTAATAGATGATCACCATTAGGTTGAACTCTCTTAAAAAGGTCCTTTGCTTCCATTTATATAATTGTCCTAGATATTCAACCATAGACCTTTCACAACTATAGACCTTTTACACCCAAATGTTCTTTTTCTGGATTCTTTTAAGGTGAAACAAATAAGTTATGCTCCTGAAAGATTCAAATACCGAATAGTTCAACTTGTGTTAAAGTAATGATGGTAGCCAAGATCTTTTAAATTTATTTGGATAGGCTTTTACTATCATTTCCACAACACTCTTCTAAATCCTTGATTTAGGAAGAATAAGAGTCAAAATAAGCCAAAAACACCTTTCCTCTAGGTAAAACCTTTTTAATCTAATACGTTATATATAAAATATGAAATCCATGGTGTTTTTTTTCATACTAATTCTATTTCTTTCTTAAAGGCTCGACTAGAACCAAGATTTATTGGTGGCTACAAAGATGATAATGTTGAGTGGCATACACTAAGCTTTAAAAAAATTTAAGGCATACACTAAGCCTTAAAAAAATTTAAGTGCAACATCATGTTGTTAAAGTATTCAAAATAATTCTAGAAAGGAAATTATCTTTTTCCTTAGCAAAATGCTTGATAATTCAAATGGCTTTGCTTGAAATAACAAATGATCATCTTTATCTATCCTTTCGTAAAAATAAAAAATTATTCCCTTTTGCAGTCTTTTTTCAGTCTCATAATTTATTCCTTTTAAAAGTCTTAATCAAGGATCACCTTCCACACTAGGAGGCAAAGTGAAGCAAAGCTTCAAGATTAGAAGGAGCAATTTCATTCTAAAGTTATGATAAGAACAAGTCTCTTGTCATAAGGTAAATTTTAAAGATCAATTAAAGTTAAAATCTTAAGTCCTTTAAAAGTAAAGAATGAAAAGTTAAAATCTTACGTTCTTTTAAAGTAAAGAATGAAAAAGTACAAATCTCAAGTTTTTTCAAAGTGAAGAATGAAAAAGTTCAAATCTCAAGTTCCTTCAATGTGAAGTATGAAGAAAAACAAGATAAAAAAAGAAATTAAAAAAAGATGAGAAAATTAAAAAGTGACAAAAAAATTGGAAGACATATCGGATAAGAATTCTTCTGAAGAGAAATGATCTTTGATTCACTTACCCTTAAACACTTGATTTAGGCCTATCTATCCTCTTCTTTCTCAACCATGAACCATAGCTTACATTATGTACCTTCAAAAGCCTAATTTGATTAAACATAGCTATTTGAGTTATCGGGTTATTCCAAGGAAACTCTTTAAAAATGCATTTTTCTAGATAATTTTTGAGTCCTTAAGAATATAATGGGGTAACCCATCAATCAAAAAAAAAAGAGAAGAAAATGAAAAACAAATAAATTTCTAGGGTTAAAGCCCAAAAAGGGCAGTCTAGAACAAACATAAAGGCCTTAGAATTGCTCTTAAATCAGCAAAGGCAGCCACTGAAGGAAATGAACTCTTCCTTTTTAATTTAGAAATGACCTTAAACCTTTTAGAATTTCATGACATCAGCAAAAGTTGAGTCAAATGCCCAAATATTGATTCCTTTTAAGGATAACCTTTAAGACCCTTTATACCTTACCTTAGAAATTGATACATACCAAAAGCCTTCTAAAGTAACCCTTTAAGACTTGATGTTTACTATATTAGTTTAACACATGTCTTGCTATTGTATTTGAAGATTAAAAAGGCGTTATAACTTGATTATTTTCCTTTTAAGAAATTCCCAAAAAAAATTCCACATGAACTTGGTTTTGATAAACCTTAACCTTGTTATATCAATTTCTTCAAGTCAAATTTTAGTAGTGCCACCCCATTTGTGCCATTAAATTCATTTCTTGATCTCATCCAAAGATGTCTTAAATGGTGATCATCTATCACAAAAAAACCTTAAAAACTAAAAGGATAAAAATGCAACTCCATTGTCCTCATATTGAAAATTCATGGTTAAAATCATTCAAAAATTTCCATAGTTTTTGATCAAGTAAATTCTTTTCCAAGTTAGAATAAGAAAGTGATCTCATTTCGTAAATCCTAGAATTTAGATGAATTTTGATGCTTCTTAAAATTTTAGTAGGATTATTTAAACATGCTTAGAGCAATGAAATGCTGACTCTTATTCAACTGATGAAGTTGTGTCAGTGAATTAGTAAACATTAATTTAATATTTGGTGACTTTTTAGGAAAATTGGACAAAAGATTTCATAAGGTAAACATGAAATCGTCTTTTAACCTTCAACAGTAAGCCATCAAGAATAAAAGAAATTAACAACAATGAGGCCTAAATTGATAAGGTAGAGCCAACATATAAGGAGATAAATCTTTATGAAGCAAAATTAAATAGCCTTTTTATTTAATCTTTTGAAAGGTAAAAGAAAAAGGTTTTAAACCAATTTCACTTGGTTAGGAACTAGTGAAGTAAAGTGCCCTTTTCATTCGATTTTGTGAAAGGTAAGTGAAGAAGGCTGTAAGTCAACTTCATTTGGTTAGGAACTAGTGAAGTAAAGTGGCCTCTTTATTAAATCTTGTGAAAGGTAGGTGAAGAAGGCTTTAATTCAACTTCGCTTGGTTAGGAACCAGTGATGTAAACTGGCCTTTTCATTTGATCTTTGAAAGATAGATAAAGAAGGCTTTAAGTCTACTTCACTTTATCAGGAATTGGTAAAGTAAAATGGTTTCTTCATTTGATTTTACGAAAGGTAGGTCAAAAAGGCTTTAAGGCAACTTCACTTGGTTTAGAAGTGGTGAAGTAAAATGTCTTCTTCATTCGATCCTATAAAAGGTAGGTGAAAAAGGCTTTAAGTTAACTTCACTTAACTAGGAACCGAAGAATTAAAATTGCCTCTTCATTCAATCCAGTGAAAGGTAAGTGAAGAAGGCTTTAATTCAACTTTATTCAGTTAGGAACCGGTGAAGTGAAATTGCCTCTTCATTTGATTTTATGAAAGGTAAGTGAAGAAGGCTTTAAGTTAACTTCACTTGGTCAGGAACTAGTGAGAAAAATGGCCTTTTCATCTGATCAAGTGAAAGGTAGGGGTAGAAGGCTTTAAGTCAACTTCACTTAGTTAGGAACCAATAAAGTTAAATGGCATTTTTATTCAATCTTAGGAAAGGTAGGTGACAAAAGCTTTAAGTTAACTTCACTTGGTTAGGAATCATGAAGTAAAAGGGCTTTTTCATTTGATTCTATGAAAGGTAAGTGAAGAATGCTTTAAGTTAACTTCATTTGATTAAGTAGAAGAATCAATAAAGTTTTTCTAGGTTCTCTTCATTTGCCAAAAAACTAATGAAGTTGGCTTGCACAACAGCCTAAGAGTGATTATTGGTTACATCCCATTAAAATTGTCACCAAAATATTAAAAGCCCAAAAGTAGATAATGGCGTAGGCCTAATCAAAATTGGCACCAAAATATTGAAAGCCCAAAAGTAGCTGATGGCTTTATCCCATGAAACTGACACCAAAATGAAAAAGCCCAAGAGTAGCTAACGGTTCTTGGTGATATTGGCAACAAAATTGGAAAGGCCAAGAGTAGCTGATGGCCATGGCCTAGTAGAAATTGGCATTAAAAGCTAAAAGCCCAATATAGTTGGCTAGATAAAAACCCAATACAAGTCCTATACATATATATATATGTATATATATTTTAAAAAAAATCTATAAAAGGCTTGTCTTGGCTCGAACAAAATCATGTTTATTTAGTTTTTGCCCTGATCTTAATCCTTAACATTGGCCAAAGAGGGCAGCTATAGAGACTTAATTTTGTTTAGGCTCTTTCCCCAGTAATCCAAAAATATCCCATTGATAATTAGGTAATCGTCCCCATGGGTTGACCTCCTCTATGAAGACTAAGCATTTTCAAGACCTATCTAAATGACTGCTTGTGCATGTGATAGAAAAATCAGCATTTCAATGGTCAAAAAGAACATATATCAAATAAAAAAGAAGTTAGGAAATTATCTTTTAACCTCATTCTTGTGCAATTTTGAAATTTGTTTTTAAATATGATATCATGATTAAATTTTTCTATTTTTAGAACCTTTATCAAAATTTTTTATGAAATTTTAAAAATTAACAGTCATTTATGTTATCGATACTTGTTTAGTATTTATGCCAATACTCATCCCAAAAAATTTAAAATCTTCAAGAAAAAATTTATATTAGCATTTTTTACCATGAGGTATTAAGTTAAATTTATTTATTAAATTTGAATTTTTCAAAGTATTGCGACTATTATGCTCGTGAAATCTTTTGTCAATAAAATTTATTTTGGACTTTAGATTTTCATTTTTTTATAAATTAATATTTTCAAAAATATGTCAAATTTGACTTAATTTTTATAAATATTTGAGCGTATTTTTGGATTTTATTGTTTCCAAAATAAAATTTTTGCATCTATAAAATTTTTCATAAAATTTTTCAATATTTAAAGTTTTAAATATTTTCACATATTTCAATAACATATATTGGATATAGCTTTTCAAAATTCTGATTCATTTTCATTAAATATAATTTTCTTCCAAAAGGGTTTTTGCTCATAAATTTTATAAGTGTAGAATTTTCATTTTCCTTTTCCTTGTATATAAAATTTCTCAAAATTTGCTTTTGAATTTTCATATGGAAACTTTATTAATTTTATTTTTAATAGGTCACAATTTATTTTTTTCATTTCATAGGCTTTAAAACTTGTTAATTTTCTGAACAGGCCGGATAAGCCCATCAATTTTCCAACAAGCCTAATAAGCCCATTTTTGTCTTCTAACAAGCCCAACAAAACTATTTTGATTAAATTTTTAATTAAATTTATTATTTTTTCTTGAAGACATATTTTGTAATTTGTTATTATTTAGTCTATATAATTTGTTTTTGTCCAAATTTGATTTTTTTCACATCAAAAGAAGGCAAAGTTTCTAGATGATGAGTCATGTTTGATGACTCATACAAGATGACAAATTAATTAATTAAATCTTATCAAAATCTAAAAAAAAATCAAAAAATAAAAAATATTGAACAAGCATATACATATTTGGATAAGAGGATTTCTTTTACCTATTGGTCTATCTTTTCTCTTTATAAATAAGGGGAAGGAGTTTTCATAGGAAGCTAATGCCTCCATAGCGCTAAAAACACCATAAACTCTTGAATTTTTAAAGTTTTTTCAAGCTTTTAAGGTAGTTTTACATAGAAAACTTTTGATTTTACTTCAATTCAAGTATGTTTCATTCTTTTAGTAAGCTTTGTGAATACTTGAGCTTATGGACTTTGATCCATGTTGAAAAGCCAAGCACGAAAGCTATGATCAAAGTTTCATGATTTTGTTGTTTAATTTGATTTTTACTAATCATAGTTTGATTTATGAAAATATATATATTTGTTGTTAAAATAATGTCGGTGATGTTGTGTATATAATTGCATGCTATTTTTCCTATTGTTCATGCTGATTCATGATGAAATATGCTGATATATTCATTATTTTTAATGATTTCACGTATATTAAAGCTTGAAAAAATTTAGGACATATATTTATATTGATATTTAAGAAAGTACGTGAAAAAAAAGCTATTTTTTGATATTATTAGTTTTGGATGGATTTGGAATATGCTTGGAATAAATTTTTATGTTTGATTTTATGTTACTTTGGACTTTTTTATATTGCAAACTTGCAAGGACCTAAAAATAATTTTTACAAAGTTTTAAAGGCCTTGGGAGGGTATTTCCATGTTTTCCTGAACCTACCTTGGATGATTTTGTGATGATTTTTTTAAATTATTTTTGTAATTGTGGAAAGTCCAATGACTAAATTACAAAACTTTTTCTGAGGCCATCTAAGTTTAGCTAATGCTCCATAGAACTTTAAGGGTGTTTTTCATGTATTTTTAACATGTTTGAATGTATTTCATCCATGTTTAATCCATTAAGGACCTTCAAATAATTTTGAAAGTTTAGGGACTTTTTTGCATAAAAATTATTCCAAGATCAAGGTCATTTGGCCAAATACTTTTCATGATATTTGGAATATTTTCCATTTTGATTTTGAGGTATTTAATGTTTTATTTTATATAAGGTCTATTTTGTAATATTAAAATAGTTTAGACTCTATTGAGTAAACCTTGCATAATAGGGTAAAAAAAGTTATTTCTCATATCAAATTTTACCTATTTAGGGTTTTTTTCATTTAAGAATAGTTCTAGCATTTTATCCATTCTAGTGCTAATATGTAATTTTGAGAAACTTAAGGCCGTATTAGTAATTTTTGCATTTTAGGTCATATCTGATGTCAAAGTTACCAATTTAGGGTAAGATTGTCATTTTATATCATTATCAAGTCCTTTAGGGTACTAGGATACTTATATGTTGAAAGTACACCCTACGGATATTTTAGTCATTTACCTTTGAACCAAGTTTTTTATGATCACCAAGATACTTTTGTGTCGAAGGTGCATAATAGGTTAGGTTCATCTTGTTATGAAATTATCGAGTCTTGTAGGGTTATTAGGATATTTTAATGTCAAACTAAACTTTAGGGGCATTTTAGTAATTTATATTTAAACCAAGTCTTATGTGATCACCAAGACACTTAAATGCCAAAGATGCATAATAAAAATAGGTTCTTTCATCTATGACACCATTGAGTCCTTTAGGTTACTTGGATACCTTCATGTCAAAGGTGTATCTTAAGGACACTTTAGCAATTTACCTTAAAACCGAGTCTTTTAGAGTTACCAGGATACTTTTATGTGAAGGTATTTTAAAGGATATTTTGGTCTCTTCAATCGAGTGCAGGTCAGAGAATAAGTTTTTCATTATTTTTGATAAAGTCATAATTTTTAAAAATTAAGGCAATGTCTTCGAGTTAAAGTAGTACGTGGAATTTCTCCCAGCATATGGAAGTGGTTTTGTAGATTATTTTTGTTAGCTATATTAGCTTTAAATTAATCTCAGTTTTGATATAACTAAAACTTAAGCTTAATTAGCTTGTGTTTAAAT